>SKCR01046255.1:0-66374 GCA_019454045.1 Zanthoxylum bungeanum | reverse complement strand
AGGCACATTTGTATGTGAGTACATCGGAGAGGTTTTAGATGAACTGGAGGCAAATAAGAGGCGCAGCAGGTTATTTTTTTAAACTAATAAAGTGTCATTTTTACAATATTTTAGTCTTAATACTATATGATAAGTATCAGTATTGGTTGCTCAGGTATGGTAGAGACGGATGCAGTTATATGCTAAACATGGATGGTCATATCAATGATATGGGCAGATTGATTGAAGGGCAGGTCCAGTATGTCGTTGATGCCACTAAGTATGGAAATGTTTCTCGATTCATCAATCATATTCATAGGTAAGGGGAAGGCACTGTTTGTGTTTTTCTTTTTCTCTCTCGTTCCTATAATATGCTTTCTTACACCTGCTTGGGCAGTATTGAATCTAACTTAGCTCCAAAACTTGACTGTAAGGATAGTACATATTTTAATTACTATGAAGTTAATAATTTAGAATGATAAGCATATATTTCTTGTCCATTTATTGCGGCAAAGAGAAAATGTAGGTATTAGATTTATGAACCTATCATAGCCATATGGATAACTTCAGTAAAATCTAATATGCATTACTCATGCTCATGTTTAGTAATTTTGTTTGCAGCCATAATATATTATTGTTGTAGGTTTATGGAGATTGTTATGTTCTCGAGGAATAACAAATGATTTTAAACAAATTGAGACCTGAGGTTACTTTTTGAAGTTGTCAGTGATTTGTTGACATGTTTGAAATCAACATTCGGTCAAACAATAATCTCAAAGAGGAAGGTGAAATTACCTACAAGCAATAGCGATAAGAAATCTCTATACCCAAGAGGGGGGTGAATTGGATTATCGCTACAAATGCGGAATTATAAAATCTTTGCCGATTTTAAGCTCTTATTACCAAATAGGCTCTTAGGTTAATTTTCTTTATTATAAATAACAACTTATATGCAAGTTTTCTATTCAATAATATAAATGTAAATAAACTTGCAAATAGTAAAAGTGTAGGGAAAGAGAAATACAACACCGCGATTTATAGTGGTTCGGCCAAACGTGCCTACGTCCACTCCCCCAAGCCTCGCTTGAAGATTTCCACTAGAATCGAGTTTTCTGTGGTTCACTCGTAACCAAGAGTTTTCCGCAAAGGCGCACTCCGAACCTTTTACAACTTTGAGTTTTATTCGTAGGCGCACTCACAACCTTTACAACTTACCCAACCAAATGAGATTTCACAAACCGCAAGTGTTTTGATAGAGAAGAATTAAAAACACACTTGGGCACTCACAAATAATAAGAAGATTGTGTGAGTAGCAAACCCAAGTGTTCTAAGCTCACTAAATGATATGAAGATGTGTGTGAGCTTGTATGAGTGTTTAAGTGTATGAAGATTTTAGACACTCTTGTATTTGCCTTAGAGAATATGTATGAAGGTTGTTTTTCAAGTCTCTAATCTAAGGCAAATGAGTTGGGGTCCTATTTATAATAAAATGCAAAGCATTCCCCAACTTACAGCGCGACCGGTATGGGACCGGTATGCCGGTCTGGGGTTCCAACGGATACTAACGGCTATATTACCGTTGGGCAAGTATACGTTAGACCGGTATGAAAACCGGTATGAGGACCGGTTTGGTCCGTGCCGGTTCCAGTGAGTGTGCACAATGAAGAGCTAGACCGGAATAGATACCGGAATGGAGACCGGAATGGATCTCCCTGGTTTCAGTAACTGCACCTTAAAGGCTAGACCGGAATGGAGACCGGAATGTAGACCGGAATGGATGTTCTGATGACCAGTCAAGACTGACGACACTCGGTATTTTGGCCATAACTTTCTCTAGAAAATTCCAAATCATGATCCGTAAATTTCTACATAAACTAGACACATATATCTAGCTTCTGTAAAAAATTCAGCTCCATAAACATTAAGATGAATTTTATGGAATTTTTCTAATGTTACATGTATGCAGAAAACGCACATATGAACATGTTATAGTAAAATGGCTCTAGAAAAAGTTCTATTTATCGGAATTGTGTTCCGTTTGAACCGTAGAAAACTAGAGACACATATCTATCTAATGGTATATCTTTTGAAGTTTAATTCAACCATTTGATAGTTCTTAGAAGATCATTTACCGATGCACTTGTGCATGAAGTTCATTTTAAAATGCAAATGATTCTTTAAGCATTCTAATCCATTTTAAATGAAAGTGCTGCAAAATGTATGATTCCTAAGAGCTTTAGATCACTTGACATGATTTCTTCAATTAAGCGCTAGTCTTCACATTCTCGCTCTTCACCACATATGTTTCGACACTTTTTGTATTGCTTCGTGTTTGCACGTCGAAGTCTTCTTTCTCGCATTGCATCATCAAAACTAATTACAATCGATTATGCGACCAAGTCGCCAACAGAAGGGGGCCCTCAGCATTAGCACTTTTCTCAAAGTGCTATTCCTTATCCTCAACTGTGAAGAAAGACATGTTATCCTTCGATTCAAGGGAAGATATGAGACTAGACTGAATGAATAATGAAATCTATGTGACTATGCGGTTGGATTAAATCTATGTTGACTTAATTGCTGTTAGTTTCTTTGCTTCTGCCTTCTGGGTGGTGCCCTCCTAATTTATTGATTTCTTTTGATAGCTGCTTGCCAAATCTTGTGAATTATCAAGTTCTCGTGGAAAGCATGGATTATAAGCGCGCTCATATTTGTCTCTATGCAAGTCGTGATGTAAGCATTCTCCCTATAGCTTCTATACTATTAATTTGTCAATTACATTGATTTTCTTTTTTTTAAAAAAAAAAATAGATTTACCACAATCCACCCCATCCTTTTAATACACAAACACAAATCAAACATGATCCCTTTGGGATTTTGATGTCTAGACCTCTTGCTCAATTGCCAGAGATCTAACCAATTAAGCTATCCCCTTGAAGACAAAGCTCTGTCGTTTAAATTTTTTAGCTTTTGGACTCTGCTGGCATGGGCAATGTGAAATTACCTACAAGCACTAGCGGCAAACAAACTCTATACCCAAGAGAGGGGTGAATTGGGTTACGGTTAGAATATGCGGAATTAAAAGTATTTGCCGATTTTAAGCTATTTTACCATTTAAACCTTAAGTTGATTTTCTCTATTTCGATATATCAACTATATGCAAGTTTCTAAGTAATAAGCATATAAATAAATCAAACTTGCAATAAGTAAATAGTAAGGGATAGAGAAAATAACACCGTGATTTATAGTGGTTCGGCCAACAATGCCTACGTCCACTCCCCCAAGCCGCGCTTGAAGATTTCCACTATCAACGAGTTTCCGTGGCTCACCCGCAACCAAGAGTTTTACACACTAAGTTCACTCCAAACCTCTTACAATGAGTGTTAGATATAGGATCACCCAAAAACCTCTACAATGAGTTTTATGCGTAGACTCACTCAAAAACCTTACAATGAGTTTTAGATATAGGCTCACTCACAAACCTTATAAGTGTTTGAATAATAAAGATTACAAATAACTTGGGCACTCACAAAAGATAAGAAGATTCAAGATGTGAGTATCTCACCCAAATGTATCAAAGCTCACTAATATGAATGTGAAGATGAAGTATGAATGTGAAGATAGAAGATTTGTAAAACTCTCTATTTTTACCTTAGAATAAATTATATGAAGGTTCAAGTCCTTTTGCAAAAATGAAATTGGAGCTCAATTTATAGTAAAATGAAAACTGCCCAAATTAGCATGTCTGAGACCGGTATGGTCTTTTCTGACACCGGTATGCAGTGTTTTAAAACGCGCTAGGCGCTAGTCGGGCGGTGACCCAGCGCCTAGGCGGGGCCTAGACAATTAGTCGGCAGACAGTTAAAAATATAATATTTTCCAACATCATAATTCATAAATAATCCAAATCATATAAATTCAAACAAAATGTAATAAACATAAAACCATTAATCAAACTCAATCAACCACATAATGATATAAAATATCATTTAATTAAGTTCATGTTCATCATCCTATAACAAAGTTGAACTACACTAAATATCTAATTCTTTATCTAATTCGAACTCATCATCTTGAAGTTCTTCATCAGAATCAAAATCATCTTCATCAAGTTCTATGTATTCAACATTTCTGGCACTTTTTCGAGGTTGTAATATGTCATCAGCCCCAGATGCTTCTCCAACCATCCTCCAAGTAAGCCCTGAACCGGGCTCTAATTCTTCATCATTACCAGAGTGAGAGTCACCACCCTCAACGATCCATCCTTGTGCATTAGTAGCATCTTTGGCTTCTAATACATCAACTTTCAAATCCTTCTCCATTTTGCGCTTGTTCTTCAACTTGGCATTAAAGGAAACATAGACAAGATTGTTTAATCGATTCACATCTAGTCTATTCCTTTTCTTCGTGTGAATCTACATAAATAATTTAAATAAATCAATTAATATTAATAATTACAAAATAAAATAATCAAAATTTAGCTAATGTTAAATATTTACCCCCTCAAAAGTGCTCCAATTTCGTTCACACCCGGATGAACTAGTGGTTAATGACAATATCCTTTTTGCCATTTTTACCAAGCTCGTTGTATGATGTCCATATGTACGCCACCATGAAACTACAAATGAACATAAATAGTTTGAATGAAATATAAGATTTTTTATATATTTTGCAAAATAATTCAAATGAATACTTTGTTTTTACCTGGATTAAAAACATCAATCGATACCCGACATGCTTTTACCCCCACTTCTTTACCAAAAGCTTCTTCTTTTGCCTTGTATGAAGCCAACTCCTCATTTATCACATTACTCTGCATGTCGATGTCATTGGGGAAGAAAGCCTCCACAACCGTAAATACTGCACCCATTACTTTCACATCGTACTCGATACTTGAATCCTTATAGTAATAGTAAGGATTTAAAAGATAAACAACACAATGTAATGGAGTATCAAGCCGCCCTTCAATTTTACTATCAATAATCTCCAAGATTGGCCGAAAATTACTCTCAATATTGTTCAATGCATCATTGATCTCTTCTTTTGCAATCTTTAGCTCTCCATAAACAAACCCCATGGATGGCTTTCTATCCCCATCAGCTAATCTAAGCACTCTCACCAAAGGTGCAAACACCTTCAAACATTGGGTCACCCCATTCCAAAAAGAGATACTCATCACCGTGGCAAATGCAGCTTTCCCTTTAGCTTGCTTCGACCATATGCACTCATCCCATTCCGCGCTAGCAAACATGGTTCGCAAACTTTCTTTTTTCTCGATCAAACTTTGTAAGGATAAGAAAGCTGAAGCAAACCTAGTTACTCCCGGTCTGACTATGTCCCTCTGTTTTTTAAACGATCTCATCATGGACAAAGTCTTGTGATGGGCATACACGAAAATGGTGAAAGCCTTGGCAGTATCAATGGTTTTCTTGTATCTCGGCAATTTCCCAATACTTTCAAGCATTAGGTTGATGGTGTGAGTAGCACATGAACTCCAAAAAATATTTGGCATCTTCGCCTTCAACAACTTTGCCGCGGCCATATTATTCGAGGCATTGTCTGTTACAACTTGAACCATATTTTCCGCCCCCACTTGTTCAATGCCCGTCATCACATACTCATAAATGTGCTCCGCAGTATGCGCCACATCAGAACTTTCCTTGGAAGAAAGAAAAGTGGTGCCTATTGTGCAATTAATACACAAATTCATAATGCTTCTCCTTTTCCTATCACTCCAAGCATCTGTCATGATAGAACACCCGTTCTCCATCCACTCCTTCTCATGTAGTTTCAGGAAATCTTTAACACTTGCAACTTCCTCTTTCAACAATGGCTCCCTCAACTCATATTGGCTATGACCTCTGAAACCCGGTCCAAATTGACCAACTGCTTCCATCATCGCTATCCAATTGTCATTGTCAATAGTATTGAAAGGAATTCCGGATTCATACACCCACTTAGCAACAAATCGATTGACATTATGCGTTTTTTCTTTAAAAAACGCTTCATTAATATTTTGTTGCCTCGTTGTTTTACCATCACTAGTTGAAGAATCAGGAGGGGTTGCCACTGTCCACCTAGCTAAAGGGCCGCGATGTCGTGGGGGTCTTGAATCTAACCCTTCTTCTATTTCATGAATTTCTTCTTCTTCTTCTTCTTCTTCTTCTCCATCGCCCCCAATATTAACTCCTTGTCTTATCTCACTAACATGTTTATCCTTTCTTTTCTTCCTATTTCTTGCCTCTAAAATGGCTTGTCTACACTTCTCTTGATCTTCTTTACTAGACTTTGGACATTTTGCAACATTCCCCGATATATGCCCAATATGTTCCTTCATTCGGTAAACTCCACCGGAAATTTTTTTTGAACACAACTTGCATTTTACTTTATCCAAGTTATTCGGATCCACTAAAGCCCCATACTCCCATCCAACATCATTTGAATTCCGTTTAAGAACGGGACTACTCTGCGATTTAGAAGCCGCAGAAGAAGAAGCCATGTCCTATCCTATATAGTATAAATCAATTAATTTAATAAGGATTAATCATTATTAAAAAAAATTACACTTTAATAACAATAGTAAATCAAAATGAAAATTAAAATAAGATTTTAGGAAGAAAATCAACAAAGTTAAATGTCAAAGACCAATATCATAGTCACTGTCAATTTTAGTGTCTATGGGTTATGCATGCAATCACAAAAACAAAAATTCAAAGCAACCATTACATAATTAAACTGTGAAATACTTAAATTTTAGTGTCAATTTTACATCAGAATTTAACTGTCAATGTTCTAAAAAGAAATGGTACTTTGACATCCCTAGAGGTCCACATTATAGAATATTTCAAAGCAACCATTTCCTATTTCAATTCAAAGACTCAAAAATGGTCGCACATCTTTGCGGAAGTTCATTTAATTTAATCAACCAAATGGCAAATAGCAATTGCAACATCTTCCCAAATCCCAATTTTTAAGAACCAAAATTCAAGGCTTATGACAAGCTTCGTTGGTGTTAGGATGAAGAAGGCTGCAGAGGCTGAAAAGGAAGAAAAGAAGTTTGATTCGTGCTATTCTATTAAAGCTTTTAATTTATCCAATTTTCAGATTTAAATTTTGGCATATTTTTGTCTATGGAAAATATTACTGAGCAGTGAGCATTGTGATCAAATAACAACAATAAATCAAGAGAAAAAAAAAATCAGAGAGAAAATATTACTGAACACTGGTGCTCTCTATTGAAAATAAAAAAAAAAAAAAAGAAAGAAATACCTTGAGTGAAATCGCAGAAGGCTGAACGAAATGAAGAAAAGAACGCAGTCTACGCAGAAAGAGAGAGGCAGAAAACTGAAGAAAAAGAAGGGTTTTTTTTTTTTAATATACACACTAACCAAAACGACGTCGTTTTGGTTGCTTATTTAAACAGCCAAAACGGCGTCGTTTTAGCCGTAGAAATAAGACCAAAACGACGACGTTTTGGTCAAAAAAAACAAAAAAAAAAAAAACAGCGCCGATACACGGCCGATTAGTGGCCGTGTATCGGTGCCTACGCGGCCGATTGGCGGCGAAATCTGCGCCTAGGCGCCGATTTCACGCCGACCAGCCGACGCGCGATTACCACCACCGATTTGGTGGTAATCGCGGCGGCTAAGGCCCGATTAACGAGTACGCGCCGCCTAGGCGCGTTTTAGAACACTGCCGGTATGCTGGTCCCAAAGGCTATATTACGGTTTGAAAATTTAACGTTAGACCGGTATGTACACCGGTATTAAAATCGGTATGGTTTGGCCCGATTCCAGAATGTAACCGGTATGCCTGGCTAGACCGATATGGGACCGGTATGCCTGGCTAGACCGATATGGGACCGGTATGGTGACCGGTATGTCTGTCTCAGTAAGTTTCTGATGACCAGTCAATCATGACAGCACTCAGTATTTTGGCCATAACTTTCTCTAGAAAATTCCAAATCATGATCCGTAAATTTCTACATAAACTAGACACATAAATCTATTATCTATAAAAATTTCAGCTTCAAAAAAATTAAGATGAATTTTATGAAATTTTTATAATGTGACATATATACAGAAAACGCACATCTGAACATGGCTCTAGCAAAAGTTCTATATATCGGAATTGTGTTCCGTTTAAACCGTAGAAAACTAGAGACATATATACCATTTGAAGTTTAATGCAACTGTTTGCTAATTTTTCAAAATCATTTTCCGATGTACTTGTGCATTGAAATTCAATTTGGTGCAAATGACTCTTTAGCATTCTAAGCCATTTTAAATACAAATGATGTAAAATGTATGATTCCTAAGAGTTTTAAAATATTTGAATAAAATCACTTACAAATGTCTCGCTAATGCGCGTCGAAGACTTCAAATATTGACGTCATCAAAATCAATCATGCGACTGTGTCGCTAACACAATGATGCTATAGGAGTCCATATTTTCCTGTTCTTGTGACTCTTTAATTGCATCGACCATCAAACTATAAAAAGAATAAAATGGTCTAAAATATTTGTTGTACTAAATACAGTCATTTTATTTTATTTCGTCCACAGATAGCTGTGGGCGAAGAACTGACATATGACTATCACTAAGAACTACTGTTTGGAGGACATTCATGCCATTGTGGAGCCTTTATTAAATGTTTTAAGTGACACATAGTATCTCCAGCATGCAGAAGTCTTGCTTTGGACATTTTGCCATAATAGTTGCTTACAATTTCATTTTTGAGCAGGTCACCTTGAATGAAGGAATATGCAACCTGCGGTTCCTTTCCTCCAGTACATATGCTGCACTTGGAGAGAAGAGGATGAATGTCCATAACTGAACTGAAGCCTACCAAATAAGACACGTTTCTTGTTTGTCTATTTTCCCTTTGGAATATTGGGCCATATATGGCAGAAAAGAAGCTGAAATGGGCTGTGATAAGGAACAAGACAGTGAGGAGTGACTGCATAGGCTAATGGGGTTTGTGTCTTGTCTTGTCTTGTGTGACAACAAAACGGCAAAATCCAAGAAAACAGTTCTGAGGCTGGTCTGCTGAAGAGGCAAGCCAAGACAGTAGTATACAAACAAGGCACATGCCATGCTTCATGTCATGTGAGCCAAAACATTAATTGTAAGCTTTCTGTTGTTGTCACTGATAAGCTTATCATCTATCTCTTTGTTACAAGAACTTGGGCATTTCTATTCAAAACATTTCTCTGTAACAAATGAAAAATTACCAAGGAGCTCATCACTAAGTCAATTAGCTATCATTACTTTATATCTATCAAATTCAGTAAAATATAGGTAGGTATTTCTTTATTAACTTAAGTTTTCCATACGTCGCTAGACATATAACAACATTATTTATTCTCATTTTCTCACCGGACATTTAGAGGTTTACATTATACATACTTTGCCTATTTTAGTCGTGTTTTTCTCATTTTCCGCCAATCAATATTATACCTACTTTCTTTCGAATTTCTTCATTTCTAACTCTCTCATAGTTCATTCACACATTCATTCAAAGTATATTCATCTCAGTTACCTTAATTATTTGACATGTTGATACATTAAATATTTTGTTTTATAAAACATTATATGTCTCACGATAATTCTATAAATGTAACTGTAATTTGTTAAACAAAAAATAATAATAATTCTTGAAGATGCTAGTTTCCTCTCATAATGAGGTTAATTTTTTTGATTAAAAATTTCAATCATTACTCGATAGAATTGCATGGTGGTAAGTTTAATATAGCACATGGAAGAGGCACTTTAATTTTGTTTTCGATTAGAGATAATTAATGGAGTCTTTCAAAAAAAAAACAAGTGATAATTATTAATGCAAATGAATTGGCACATGAGTGGTGATGAAATGGTGGGCCAAAATTCCAGCAAAGCCATGAACTCATCCTTACCCATTGCTTCATTTTTGGGACCAATTGATGGATGATGATGAAAACGTGTTCTCTTTTTCCAACTTTGAATCATTTCTTGTAACCTCTATTATTGCTCTTTTCAGGGCCAAGACCCAAGAGACAGACAATGAATATGGGGAAGAAAAAAAAGGAAGAAGTTAAAAAGTCAAAAGATTTTCAAAGCAATTCATTCACTCAACAATATTCTCATCATACAATATTATGCTCATGTGATTACTCATTTGATTAAAAAATCCATATTCTATAAAATAGGTCTTAAATTTGATTTCTTATTGTTATATGAGTGAATAAATAATTCAAGTAATTGTTAGTATTTGAGTCTTGTTCTTATAATATTTGGATGTGAATTTATCAATATTCGGACCTTATTCTAATCTCTTATAGGAATTAATCAATTGTGATATGTCAATCGAAAATTATAATCTTTATATAAGCGATAAGAACGTTCAAATTTTCTTTTTATTTATAATAATTTTCTTCTTATTATTATTTATTTAAAAAAAAAAAAAAAAAACCACACACACAATATTCTCATCCCTTGAATTGTGTCACTTGAGATGGCAATGTTTTCTCGTCTTTTTATAAAGTAAAATGGGCACTCAACATGAAAGCACAAGAGAATAACATTTTTTTTGTTGGTTGATGAATTTTGGATTATGAAACTTCCTTTAAAAAAAAAAATTTATTAGTTGGACCGACATTTAAATTTTATTAAGATCTTTTAATTAGATTGACAAATCAAGCGTTGATAGTGATTCGTGAGAGTGAATTGCAATAATTTAGGGTTGTTGGGTGTTAGAATCTCGATGATAGGTTAATGTGGTGGCATATAGAATCAACTATATTTTGGTTGCATAAAATCTACTCTTAATTTTAATCAGATACTAAAAATCTTGATTTTTCAAATATAATTATTGATTTTAGAACTTATTATAATAATCTATCTATGTATGTTATTATTTTGGGTTATTATCATTTCACTATTTCATTTATTAAGAAATAAAAATATATACAAGTATTAAGATGTAATATTTTACTACTACATCCTTACAAAAATTATATTATACTACTAGTACAGTAGTACCTTATATTTCACTACAAGTAATATCGAGAAATAACATTTTACTATAAGAAATATTGAGGTGTGATATTTTATTACTAGTAATATATATATATATATATATATATATATATATATATATATATATATATATATATATATATATATATATATATATATCTATATATTTATAATATATACTAATAAAATATTACATCATAATACCTCTTATATCTATTTGTTATTTCCTATTTTATAGTAGTGAGATGATAATAACCCTTTATTTTCATAGTTTTTGAGTCACAATTACATTTAATAAAACTAGCATAGGGCTCTCACTTTGTGCGGATTGAGCACATTTTTTACTATAATTTCATATCATAACTAAAATCTTAATATTATTTTATGTATTGATCTTATAAATAATTTGGATCTAATTCATTTTATAATATAAATGAGACAATTAGTTTACTTATACTTAATATTTATGTCTCATTTATTTGTCTATCAATTCTCCAACAGTGTTTCTAATTCACTTTAAAGTTTCTCTCTCATCTTACTCTCTCATTTGAAACCATATTCATATTTATAAATAATTTTAAAAATAAATAATTTTCTTTTGAATGAATTCCAATGAAATTTAATGTAATTTATTTAATTTAAATTTAAATTTTCTTATCGAACTTGAAATCTTGACTGTCACTGTATAAGAGCTAATAATCAGAGTATGCATCATGAAATACAACAAATAAAAAAATTCATCAAAAAACTTATATAAGTAATTCAAAGTAAAAAAACAAATAATAATATACCTAAAAACTAAAAAATTATCTAGTTTTTGGGGATGACTACTATTTTATGTCTCTTATGTTAATATGAGATTATGTTCTTATATTGTAATAGGTTTTTTATTTTTATTTTATAAGTTAATAATAAAAAATTAATTGTAGAGATTATGTGTCACGTATGTTTTTTTTTTTTTTTTTTATAGGAGATTGCAATATATATTTTTTATTGTAATATGTAATAAAAAAAATTATAGAGATTATGTATCCCATATATATTTTTTTAATTTGACTTATTTTTATAATTTAATAATAAAAAATTACATTAATATGCTTCTTATTTTAATAGGAGATTATGTTTTTATATTATAATAAGTTTTTTATCTTAATTTTACAATTTAATAATAAAAATTATAGAGATATTAATAGGTTTCATATTTTAATAAGAACTAGGGTTGCCGATGAGTCGGGTCGGGCCGGGCTTTGGCCAGCACTGGCCCTAGTCCATAAAATATATTAAAGCCTAAGGTCTCAAAATCCATATTCATTTATAAGAGGGCCGGACCCGACCCTAACCCGCTTGATATGGGGCTGGACTGGGTGCCAAGCCCGACCCTAATTTTTAAAAAAATTATTAATTAAATAGTAGTACTTGTAGGCATTGTATTTTTGCATGTGAAACCCGATGATGAGTCTCATTTGGAGGCACTACCTTTTGAGTCACATAAGCCGCGGGAAACGGATATCGGAAGGGGAAATTCAGAATAAACAAGCTCACTGTCTTCGTTAGTGCTGCGTTCGTTACTTCGTTCGAACGTCAGGCACATTGCGGGCGTTCGTGTCGCGTTCGAGGAAGCGTTCGAACGGTGTCGGTAATTCTGGTTTTGCTGCTAGCCTCACACCCCAGCCCATTTAGCTCCCCAAAGCCCATAAGACACATCCTAATTAAATCAAATATTAATTAAATTAAAAGTCAATTAAATAAAATATTTAAACCATTTACCTAATCTAAACCAATCAAATATAATCATACCAAGTTAAAATCAATCAACCAATATATTATTCCCAAACTTAAAATATTGTATGCCTAATCAACATAAACTAAATATTCAACCTTCCATATCTAGCCAAGATTTGTCCCCCCTCAATCTTTGACTTCCCTAATCCAACACCAAATCAAATCCCTTTCCTTGTCAAGCCTAACCCTTTGCCTATAAAAAGAACCCTTCACCAACCTTCTCAACGCTAGCTAGCTAGCTCATACACAACACACAGGAAAATTACAGGAAGAACACACCCAAAAACAGTAAGCAAAAGAATACAGAGGAAACGGCAGCGAAACCACAAGGAAACAGCAGCAAAACGGACTCGAAACAGTAGCTTGAGCGGCAAAACAGCGAAGGAAAAGGCAAACCAGTGAACCAGAAAAGTTGCGGAGCTTTACCCCTTCCGATCTTCGTGAAACGCGAGTCCGAGAGACGGCTTAAAAGGTTAGACCTGAGGGTACTTTTCACACTCATCTTTATTTGATTTTTGTTATTTATTTTGATTGTATTTTACTTGTTTGTTAAATCTTGTTTGTGTATGATGTGTGTTGTGGGTATTGATGAATGGAAGAGTGTCGTCTCTTGTGGTATATAGGATGGAAACCCAGACGTAAATTCCGTAGCCGAATCCGAATGGACGGTAGTGCGGTCTGTACTTGGGACACAACTTCACGTACCGCTTGAGTAAACGGCACCCTCTTTTGTTTTGTGTTGCTTTTGTTTATTTTTCGTCACTTGAATTCTGTATGTTGTTTATTTATGCATGATTCAATCGAGCGCATGGGCTTAGTGAGTTAGTCCAAAGGTCCTCTATTTGAGAGACGAAGAGCCTAAAAGGCCACCTTTGTGATACTACTTCGCCGCGCCGGTTGATGTGTGTTCGGTTGGATGCAAGATACGTTCAATCGGGCATACTTAGTTTGATATTATTGTCTTTATCTTTTTATGCATGGTTCAATCAAGCGCATGGGCTTAGTAAGTGGAATGAAAGATCCCTTATAGGGAGGGGTTTAAAACCCTTTACCACGATGCTTTGCCGCGCCGGTTGATGTGTGTTCGGATTGGATGTAAGATGTGTTCAATCGGGCATACTTGGTTTTGATATAATTGTCTTTATGTTTGTATGCACGATGCGATCGAGCGCATGGGCTTAGTAAGTGGAATGAAAGATCCCATATGGGGAAGGGTTAAAGCCCTTTACCACGATGCTTTTCCGCGCCTCGCATTGTACTATTCGCTATTTATTTATTGCGTCCCATTTCATGCATCAGGTCTGTCCCCGTTCGAACGCGTCTACGAACGCAACTCGAACGCGTATGCATTTTGCCTTATCATGAATCAGGTCTCATTTCCGTTCGAACGCGTTCACGAACGCCATACGAACGTGAGCATTCTGTTTCATTTTCGTTCGAACGCGTTAACAAACGCCATACGAACGTGAGCATTCTGTTTCATTTCCGTTCGAACGCATTAACAAACGTCATACGAACGTGAGCATTCTGTTTCATTTCCGTTCGAACGCGTTAACAAACGCCACACGAACGCGAGCATTCTGTTTCATTTCCGTTCGAAAGCGTTTACGAACGCTACACGAACGCGAACACACTGAACTGAGACATATTCATCACATGCCATGTATAATTGTTTCTTAGGTGATTTCTTATGGAACCACATATAATCATTCTTATCTTTGTGCACATAATAATGAAAAGCATGTTTATTCCATTAGTTGCGTCATTGCCTTAGTCTTGATTTAACGCATTACGATTCATATACCTATACCATGATGACTTTGGAGTATTATTTCTTGTGATATATCGGATGGAAACCCAGACATAAATTCCGTAGCCGATTCCGAATGGACGGTAATGCGGTCTGTACTTGGGATACAATTCCACATATCACTTGGAAAAGTGCTCACATGTATGCTTGCGCGATTATTATGTATGCTTGTGTTTTTCATGAATATGATATGCTGAATGAAGTTGTATGTTCATTGTTACTTTGAGGTATTTTCAGGCATGTGTTCTTAGATATGAGATATATGCGAAATGTATGTATAAGTGTTATTTTGTACCCGTGAATATAGAAGCATGATATTCTTAGGAATAAGTGTTACTTAAGCCTGATTAAATTATTACATAAATCCTTTCATTACAAGTGACATAAGTAAGGGACCATTTCGAACCCAACGGTTTGAGGTCTTCCCTTGCGAGGGGTGAGTGCGGCCTTAAATCTTTGTCCCGGTTCACACCGGGTGGCGACTCCATGTTATTTCCTACTTCCCAACTAGGCCGCGAGCCTAGAACTGCTTCGCCCAGATTTTCTGTGTTCCCACAGTCTGGCGACTCCACTGGGGATAGAGAATCGGCCCCGAAATATTGTCTTGTGATGTTTGGATTTATGTTTTAATTGACCGTGTCTATAGTGGATAAATTAAGGGTTTAATCAAAGGCATTTTAAGGCTAGGTAATGGTTTGGTGTCTTCCTTCATTCACTACCTTTCTAGAAGGAAAAGCTGTGAAGGCACCTAGATAGCCATCTACTCGTAGCCTATTGTGATGGACTAATTTGGAGGACTCGTTGTTTATTCCTGACAACAAGCGATAAGAGTCTAAGAGGCGTGGGTATTTAAGTGAGCCTCGCTCCACCTTCCCTCTGGGGGATCTACAACGGGAAATCCATTTGACAGTCCGTCACACACCATAGCTCATTGGCACGTACCTTAGTGTATAAAAAAAGGTGCGCTCACTTGGTTGCTCGAACCCTTGAGGGGGGAGACCTAGTTGTGGGCCATCCTTCGCCGGTGAGAGCCTTTGTCTATACTCTTGCTAACCCACCCATAGACCGGGTTGGCTAAAGTAACAATTATTCCTTGAAAATGTGCTTGTGGACCATCCTCATTTGGATGCAGTTGGACTATTGTCAGAAATGCGGGCTTGCTGGGCCATTTAAACTGGGGCAAGTTCGCACCTTATGACTATTAGGCCCAAAGCTTCTGAAATATCGATGGGCCATTGTGTAGAAATTATTATGTCATGTTTGCATCATCTTTCTTCTATGCTTGTGTTTGGGAGCATCGTCGTTTGGATCCAGTTGGACCATTTGTCATGGGATATGGGCTTGTTGGGCCATTTAAACTGGGACAAGAACGTATTTCATGACTATTGGGCCAAAGGCTTCTAGTTATTGATGGGCCACTTTGTGATTGTGTTCGAAACGTTACCATTTGGATTTAGTTGGGCTCCTTGCCATGAGATGTGAACTCGTTGGGCCATTTAAACTGGGACGAGTTCACTCCTATGACAGTTGGCCCAAAAACTTCTAAAATGATGATGAGCCGGTTTGTGTGTGAAAATTTTAATGAGTTGATATATTTCTTGTATCGCATGCATATCATGCATCACATGCACCTCATGCATACATGCACCATGTTAACCCCATTTTTGTATTGAAAGCCATCATAGATACCCGTTGGTTAGGGAAGAGGACAGACTGGTCAAAAGACCAAGCAGCCACCAAGAGTACTGGCAGAAGACCTAGCCCAACGGGATAGGAAACCCAATCATGAATGCATGCATACACGTAACATATTTGCATCCTTTTTGTGTTTGTTCTGTTTTGTAATAACAGGTTTCAAAAGAGAAAAAAAAAGCGTCAAAAGACAAACCAATCAGGAACATCGACAGTACTGTATCAGTCTGGGGGCGAGGCCCGCATCAGTATCAGTTTGGGGATGAGTCCCAGGGTTGAGGCCCACATCAGTATCAGTTTGGGGATGAGTTCCAGGGCCGAGGCCTACATTAGTATCAGTCTGGGGGTGAGGCCGACATCAGTATCAGTTTTGGGGATAAGTCCTAGGGCTGAGGCCCACACCGTCAGAATTTCGGAATGAATCAGAGAATGAGTCCTAGGGCTGAGGCCCACACCGCCAGAATTTCGGAATGAATCCGGGAATGAATCCCAGGGTCGAGGCCCACATCAGTAGAATCCGGGAATGAATCCCAGGGTCGAGGCCCACATTGTCAGCAGCATCGGGAATGAATCTTAGGGCCGAGGCCTACGTTGTCAGAATTTGGAAACAATCCGAGAATGAATCCTAGAGCCGAGGCCCACGCTGTCAGAGTTTTGGAATGAATCCAAGAATGAATCATAGGGCAAGGCCCAAATTATTATCAGCATCAGTTTTGCTGGGTATGGCACTCTGGGAGCGAGGCCCACATTATTATCAGTATCAGTTTAGCCGGGTATGGCATTCTGGGGGCGAGGCCCATATTATCATCAGCATCAATAGCAGGCTTGCCGGGTATGGCATTCTGGGGGGCGAGGCCCACATTAGCATCAACGATAGACTAGCCGGGTATGGCATTCTGGGGGCGAGGCCCACATTGGTTCATCATCGGTTTCTGCCTGGTATGGCACTCTAGGGGCGAAGCCCACCTTCAAAACAGCTTGGGAATAAAGCCCACATTCGGTACAGTTCAGGAACAAAGCCTGCATTCAGTTCAAATTCGGGAATAAAGCCCACATTCAGTACAATTCAGGAATAAAGCCTGCATCCAGTTCAGCTCAGGAAGAAAGCCTACATTCAGTACAGTTCGGGAATAAAGCCCACATTCAGTACAGTTCAGGAAGAAAGCCTGCATTCAGCTCAGTTCATGGAATAAAGCCCACATTCAGTACAGTTCGGGAATAAAGCCCACATTCAGTATAGTTCAGGAAGAAAGCCTACGTCCAGCAAACTCGGGAATAAAGCCCACATTCAGTACAGTTCAGGAAAAAAGCCTGCATTCAGCTCAGTTCATGGAATAAAGCCCACATTCAGTACAGTTCGGGAATAAAGCCTACATCCGATACAGTTCGGGAATAAAGCCCACATTCAGTACAGTTCGGGGACAAAGCCCACAGTTAACACAGTCAGGGTACAAAGCTCACTCTCTACAACAATTCAGGAACAAAGCCCACAGTCCAAACAATCAGGGAATAAAGCCTTATCTCTCATGTCAGCAGTTTGGGAATAAAGCTCGGGAGGAATAAAGCTTCATCTCAACAGTCCGGGAATGGACAGCTCGGGAATGAGCACGCCGAGAATGGCACTCCGAGAATGGAGATATAGTCCGGGAATGGACAGCTCGGGAATGAGCACGCCGGGAATGGCACTCCGAGAATGGAGATATAGTCCGGGAATGGACAGCTCGAGAATGAGCACGCCGAGAATGGCACGCCGGGAATGGCACTCCGAGAATGGAGATATAGTCCGGGAATGGACAGCTCGGGAATGAGCACGCCGGGAATGGCACTCCGAAAATGGAGCAACGGTTCGAAAATGGACCATTATCACATCTCTCCGAAAATGGCACTCCGGAAATGGATCACGGTTCAAAATGGACCATCATCACATCTCTCCGAAAATGGCACTCCGGAAATGAAGCACGGTTCGAAATGGACCATCATCTCATCTCGCCGAAAATGGCACTCTGAAAATGGAGCACGGTTCGAAATGGACCATCATCTCATCTCGCCGAAAATGGCACTCTGAAAATGGAGCAACGGTTCGAAAATGGACCATTATCTCATCTCGCCGAAAATGGCACTCCGAAAATGAAGCAACGGTTCAGAAATGGACCATTATCATATCTCGCCGAAAAGGGCACTCCGAAAATGGAGCATGGTTCGAAAATGGACTACTTTCACATCTCGCCGGAGTGGCACTCCGAAAATGGAGCACGGTTCGGAAATGGACCAAGGAAGGCCTAACCCAACGGAATAAGAAAACTCCTGTATGCATGCATACACGTAACCTATATTGCATATTTTTGGGTTTGTTCTGTTTTGTGTAAACTTGTGTTGAAGACGGAAAAGTGTGAGCAGTAAGCCTCACATTATATCAGCTTGGGGGCGAAGCCCATATCGGCTAAGGAGCAAGGCTCCACATCACATTATATCAGCTTGGGGGTGAAGCCCATATCGGCTGAGGAGCGAGGCTCCACATCACATTACATCAGCTTGGGGGCGAAGCCCATATCGGCTGAGGAGCGAGGCTCCACATCACATTATATCAGCTTGGGGGCGAAGCCCATATCGGCTGAGGAGCGAGGCTCCACATCACATTATATCAGCTTGGGGGCGAAGCCCATATCGGCTGAGGAGCGAGGCTCCACATAACATCATATCAGCTTGGGGGCGAAGCCCATATCGGCTGAGGAGCGAGGCTCCACATCACATAATATCATCTTGGGGGCAAAGCCCATATCGGCTGAGGAGCGAGGCTACACATCACATTATATCAGCTTGGGGGCGAAGCCCATATCGGCTGAGGAGCGAGGCTCCACATCACATTACATCAGCTTGGGGGCGAAGCCTATATCGGCTGAGGAGCGAAGCTCCACATCACATCATTTTGCAGGCGAGGCCCACATCATCAGCAGTATCGAGATGCGTCTCAGGATCGAGGTCCACTGCAGTATCAGCTCAGCTCGAGACAGCTAGCTAGCCAGGTAAGTAAAAAAATGCATTGCATATACTTTGATAGGACTGTCACTGTCACACACTGCACAAGCCCCATCAAAGTGGGGGCGACTGTAGGCATTGTATTTTTGCATGTGAAACCCGATGATGAGTCTCATTTTGAGGCACTACCTTTTGAGTCACGGAAGCCGCGGGAAACGGATATCGGAAGGGGAAATTCAGAATAAACAAGCTCACTGTCTTCGTTAGTGCTGCGTTCGTTACTTCGTTCGAACGTCAGGCAGATTGCGGGCGTTCGTGTCGCGTTCGAACGGTGTCGGTAATTCTGGTTTTGCTGCTAGCCTCACACCCCAGCCCATTTAGCTCCCCAAAGCCCATAAGACACATCATAATTAAATCAAATATTAATTAAATTAAAAGTTAATTAAATAAAATATTTAAACCATTTACCTAATCTAAACCAATCAAATATAATCATACCAAGTTAAAATCAATCAACCAATATATTATTCCCAAACTTAAAATATTGTATGCCTAATCAACATAAACTAAATATTCAACCTTCCCTATCTAGCCAAGATTTGTCCCCCCTCAATCTTTGACTTCCCTAATCCAACACCAAATCAAATCCCTTTCCTTGTCAAGCCTAACCTTTTGCCTATAAAAAGAACCTTTCACCAACCTTCTCAACGCTAGCTAGCTAGCTCATACACAACACACAGGAAAATTACAGGAAGAACACACCCAAAAACAGTAAGCAAAAGAATACAGAGGAAAAGGCAGCGAAACCACAAGGAAACAGCAGCAAAACGGACTCGAAACAGTAGCTTGAGCGGCAAAACAGCGAAGGAAAAGGCAAACCAGTGAACTAGAAAAGTTGCGGAGCTTTACCCCTTCCGATCTTCGTGAAACGCGAGTCCGAGAGACGGCTTAAAAGGTTAGACCTGAGGGTACTTTTCACACTCATCTTTATTTGATTTTTGTTATTTATTTTGATTGTATTTTACTTGTTTGTTAAATCTTGTTTGTGTATGATGTGTGTTGTGGGTATTGGATGAATGGAAGAGTGTCGTCTCTTGTGGTATATAGGATGGAAACCTAGACATAAATTCCGTAGCCGAATCCGAATGGACGGTAGTGCGGTCTTTACTTGGGACACAACTCCACGTACCGCTTGAGTAAACGACACCCTCTTTTGTTTTGTGTTGCTTTTGTTTATTTTTCGTCACTTGAATTATGTATGTTGTTTATTTATGCATGATTCAATCGAGCGCATGGGCTTAGTGAGTTAGTCCAAAGGTCCTCTATTTGAGAGACGAAGAGCCTAAAAGGCCACCTTTGTGATACTACTTCGCCGCGCCGGTTGATGTGTGTTCGGTTGGATGCAAGATACGTTCAATCGGGCATACTTAGTTTGATATTATTGTCTTTATCTTTTTATGCATGGTTCAATCAAGCGCATGGGCTTAGTAAGTGGAATGAAAGATCCCTTATAGGGAGGGGTTAAAACCCTTTACCACGATGCTTTACCGCGCCGGTTGATGTGTGTTCGGATTGGATGTAAGATGTGTTCAATCGGGCATACTTGGTTTTGATATAATTGTCTTTATGTTTGTATGCACGATGCGATCGAGCGCATGGGCTTAGTAAGTGGAATGAAAGATCCCATATGGGGAAGGGTTAAAGCCCTTTACCACGATGCTTTGCCGCGCCTCGCATTGTACTATTTGCCATTTATTTATTGCGTCCCATTTCATGCATCAGGCCTGTCCCCGTTCGAACGCGTCTACGAACGCAACTCGAACGCGTATGCATTTTGCCTTATCATGCATCAGGTCTCATTTCCGTTCGAACGCGTTCACGAACGCCATACGAACGTGAGCATTCTGTTTCATTTTCGTTCGAACGCGTTAACAAACGCCATACGAACGTGAGCATTCTGTTTCATTTCCGTTCGAATGCGTTAACAAACGCCATACGAACGTGAGCATTCTGTTTCATTTCCATTCGAACGCGTTAACAAATGCCACATGAACGCGAGCATTCTGTTTCGTTTCCGTTCGAACGCGTTTACGAACGCTACACGAACGCGAACACACTGAACTGAGACATATTCATCACATGCCATGTATAATTGTTTCTTAGGTGATTTCTTATGGAATCACACATAGTCATTCTTATCTTTGTGCACATAATAATGAAAAGCATGTTTATTCCATTAGTTGCGTCATTGCCTTAGTCTTGATTTAACGCATTACGATTCATATACCTATGCCATGATGACTTTGGAGTATTATTTCTTGTGATATATCGGATGGAAACCCAGACATAAATTCCGTAGCCGATTCCGAATGGACGGTAATGCGGTCTGTACTTGGGATACAATTCCACATATCACTTGGAAAAGTGCTCACATGTATGCTTGCGCGATTATTATGTATGCTTGTGTTTTTCATGAATATGATATGCTGAATGAAGTTGTATGTTCATTGTTACTTTGAGGTATTTTCAGGCATGTGTTCTTAGATATGAGATATATGCGAAATGTATGTATAAGTGTTATTTTGTACCCGTGAATATAGAAGCATGATATTCTTAGGAATAAGTGTTACTTAAGCCTGATTAAATTATTACATAAATCCTTTCATTACAAGTGACATAAGTAAGGGACCATTCCGAACCCAACGGTTTGAGGTCTCCCTTGCGAGGGGTGAGTGCGGCCTTAAATCTTTGTTCCGGTTCACACCGGGTGGCGACTCCATGTTATTTCGTACTTCCCAACTAGGCCGCGAGCCTAGAACTGCGTCGCCCAGATTTTCTGTGTTCCCACAGTACTTTTAAAAAAAAATGATATAATCTCATTATAAAATCATTTTTCCAATAATTTACATCCTGTAAAATACATTATAAGTTCTAAATATGAAAAAAATTTAACAAAGTAACAAGTAATATTAATACAACTTAAACAAGCTTAAAAATAATAATAAACCATAAAACACTACACTAGTACATTAAACAATATTAATAATAAATAATTCTAAATTACAAACATATATATATATATATATTTAAATTATATGTAATAAATGATCGAGCCGAGACTTTTATTTTAAAAGCTCTTATATAAATATATATATATATATATATATATTATATATATATATTATATATATATATATATATATATATATATATATATATATATATATATATATATGTTGACGGCGGATTTTGGTCTCAGGGTAATATGGGAATATCACTCCCGAGGTAATCCTCCTTCAATAGTGAATTTGTTTGGTTATGGGGGACCAAAAGCAAACTTAGCAAAAAATAGATAAATACGCTAATCGACAAGGAGATTTAACGTGGTTCGGTGGATTCGGATCCGACCTACGTCCACGGACACAAACAGGATGATACTTTTATTACTCAAACATGATTCTCAAATCTTTTTTGTGTTTTACAAGTCGGAGCTTGATGATTCTGATGCCTTTTACACATACTCTACCCTTCTATTTATAATAGTGAAGGAATCAGATTCCTCTTAGTATGAGGTTTCCTAGTTGAAACAATCTCATGCTCCCTCAAGGAAACCTTTATCAAATCTATCTTTTACTTCCTTTATCCTACTAGGACTCTAACTCTTTAGTTTTCCTATGAAAGTAGGATAACTTATCTTCTGGAGCATATCCTGCCATACTCCCGGTCTTCATGTGGTCGGTCATGATAGTCTTTTTGTACTTGGAGTGCTGCTGTCGACCTGATAAGTGCCCGATCATTTTGAATTCAAGTGGTCGGTCTCCTCCTGTTGTGGTCGGTCTTATAACTTATAATGTGGTCGGCCTTTTATTGTAAAGCGCTCGGGCCCTTACTGCTGGCTTTTTATGGGTCGGGCAGTATTAGTGATCTCACCCAAGAAGGGAATTACCCTTCTACCATTGTCGTGCTGTTTTAAATATCATAGTGCCTGAAAACACCATCAACATATGTCCCCTAGTTCTCGGTTCCAACGAGTATACGAGTTGGTGCCGGGAACTATATAAAGATGGTGTGCTGATTACTTTGTTGGTGGTCGATCCGAGGTTGAATCGAAATTTTCGTCGCCTCTTTTCAAGCACCTCTTCTTGAGACGCACAACAGTCACGTCTGTTTAAAGCCCATCAAATCACCTTTAGGGTTTTTCCTAAGTGTGACACTTGTCAATCATCTATCGGATTCCCGCCAAAAAAGAAAGTGAATCGACCGTGTAGGGGCGTGTTAATAGTGTGCCGATCTCAACCGTTCGTTTGATTTTGGCAGACCTCTTTTACAGTTGACATTTGGCGTCCATCCGGGTTTCTTTTCTCAATCCAACGGCCATGAGCGTCCCACTCATGACTATAAAAAGATGGGGCTTTTACTGTGCAATCTTTTTGGCAAATCTTTCTCTCCTTTCAGTGAATATTTCAACCGTGACTCACTTGACTCAGTACTCCCGAAGTTTCATTCAGCCGTGCATTGTTCTTCTTTCTCCCTTGTGACCTGCGAATTTATGGGACGACCAAACCGTGCTGTGCAATCTTCAGTCTTTCTGAAAGAAACAAGTAAGTTTTCTGAACGACCTTTCCTCTTTTTGTGTGTTGTGAATCCTTTGTTAGCTTTGATGTTGCTAGGGAGTGACTTATGGCTTGTCGGATTTTGTTAGGGCATTTTAGAACCCACCTGCTTAGCTTTCTCGGAATTCCTGAGCAGTTTTAGAGTTTTAGCTATAGACTGACTTCCCCTTCTTTTTTATTTTTCGGACGTCTAGGATGTCTAATGACAGTTCTCCCCTTGAAAACCCTGCTAAACCCTTGGCCCCTATTGCTGAAGAGCTTTCCTCTGGCTCGGGAGCACCCAGCGTGGAAGATCTTGATACTACCCCTACTCCTTCTGAGATCGAATAAGATTCTTACCATTAAAGGGTTCCTCGGAAGGATCCGGAGCCCGGTGACTTTGACAGCTCGGCTTTAGACATGGTTCGGCCTTCTAAGATAACCGAGGATGATCTGGTACTGCTTCGGTAACGATATGACATCCCGATAGACATTGCTCTTGAGGTCCCTCTTCCATGTGATCGTGCCAGTCAGCCTGACGAGGGTTCCGTGGCCCTTCTTCCAGCTTTCTTCGAATGCGGGCTCTGGTTTCCAATTCAACCCTACTTTGCCTGGATGCTGGCCGAGATGGAGGTCGCCCCCTGTCAACTAAGTCTAAACAGTTGGAGGATTTTGGCCGGGTTGTATATAGCTTGGCATCGGGCGGGGCTTGGCGAACCTTCTTTTGCAGAAGTGAAGAGGTTATATCGGTTGAAGGCCAACCCAAAGACTCACCACGGTTGGTACTACCTTTCTGCTTACGAAAGTTCGTCAAACGTCGTCCAAAAACTCCCTGACTCCAATAAGAATTTCAAAGATCTTTGGTTCTGGGCCACTGGAGATTGGGGACGGACCCTGAGGTCGGATGAAGATGAGATCTTGGTTCCAGACATCTTTAGAGCGGGTGGTTAGGAGATTAACCTTTAGCTTTTTTGCCCTTAGTTTTTTTTATGTTTGGATTCTTACCCTTTTTTTCTATTCCTCCTAGCCTGTTGGAAGGATACTCCCAAGGTCTCCCATCAGGTCCGGCAGCGGGTATTCTGGGCTCGGCGGTATGCTGCTCATTGGAGGTAGTTGGTGAATGATGCGGCATTTTTTGAATCGGGGCTTGTTCGAACCGTTCCTCCTAAGGTCTCGGGTCGGATAGGTAGATGCCTGTTGATCTTCTAACCAACTCCCATGTTTATTTACCATGTTTGGTGTCGTCTTTTTTTTGTTCTTCTCTGTTTTTTGTATGCTCAGGTCCTGAACCTTTCTTTCGTCTTTGTTTCTTGCAGGCATGTCGAGGAGACCAAAGTACCTTGATCGGTTGACCGGTGCTGCGAAAAAAACTAGCCCAGGTGGAGCTGGTACTTCTCGGAAACGACCTGAATCTTCCGAGGATAGAAAGGTGGCCGTGGAGGTAGAACGGCCGAGCTCTCAGGGTCTATCTTCATCTCCTCGGGTGCCCCCAATGGGTGCCACCCGTCCTGATAGCCCCCCAAGACCATCCAGGAGGAGGAAGCGTCGATTTGGAGCTGTGGATACCCAATTGAGGCGGGAATTGGAGGAGGAAGAGGCTCCGAGCAGAGAGACTCCAGTTCGGCAGGAGGGTCCTTCCAAGAAATTGAAGGGTGCTGTGGTTCTCGGAGTTGATGACCTTGGGAAGAATATCAGGGAGGCTACTTCCCATTTGGTACCGGCTTTCAATGAGCTTGCCAGGGCTGTACCTCCTGAGAAGATTCCGAGGTTTGAGGACCTTTCACCCGAGGAGGTGGTCGCAAAGTTGTGCTCTAAGTTGGCTCAGATTATTTCTTTTTCTTCTCTTCTACATCTGAGGTGTCTCTCAGATTTAGTTTGAAACTGACTTCTTTTTCTTCTTGGCAGGCAAATTATTTGGCGGCCAAAAATAAGGACTTGTTCATAAGCCTTTTGTCCGAGGGCGGTCAAGCCCAGAGGCTTCAGAATCGTCTTTCTGAAGTGGAGGCCAAGCCTGCTAGTGCCGAGGAGAGGAATAGGGACCATGAGCTGGTTGCGGTCGAGGTTCACCTCCAATCTTTGAAGTAGAGGTCTCCCATGTTGCCGCGGTTGAAGCTGCTGTTCCCGTTCTTGAGACCGAGCTGATCCCTCCATCGTCTGAGCTAGCCGAGGAAGAACTTCCTGCCCCTGCGCGGGCTGATTAAAAAAGGGGTAACCCGGGCGGGGCCCTGTGTACACTTGTCTTTTTTTGTAATAACACTTTATATTTTTTTGAATATATATATACATATGTGCTTTTTTTTTTTCGTTCTTTATGTTTCCCTTCGAACATTTAAGACCTCTCCGTGGGGACAATATGAGCTGGAGGGACGTAATCCGACCCCGAGTAGTAAGAAACATTTGGCTCCGGTGGAATCGGTGAGACATAACCCGACCCGATCTGAGGGAAGCACTAGGCTCCAGGGGGAATGTTACGTCCCCAGTTTAAAGAACACTGACTCGGTAGGACGTAAACCGACCCCGAGCTGTATGGAACACTTGGCCCTGAGGGAATGTTTTCGTCCCCAGTCCGAAGATAGATTCGGTGGGGTGTGGTCCGACCCCGAGCTGTATAACCAAGTGGCCTCGGCGGAACGAATCCAGCCCCGAGCCGAATAACTGAACGGCCTCGGTGGAACGTAATCCAGCCCCGAGCCGAATAATTGAATGGCCTCGGCGGAACGTAATCCAGCCCCAAGCCGAATAATCAAGTGGCCTCGGCGGAACGAATCCAGCACCGAGCCAATTAACCAAGTGGCCTCGGCGGAACGAATCCAACCCTGAGCACTGGTTAATCCTTGGGATTTATTCAGATGGGAAGTGTATCCATCTTTGAAACCCTGTCCAATCTGACTTGGGCGTCCCCTTGTCAGGCCGACGAAAAAATAAAAACAAAACTTTCGAAAATAAAATCAAAAGGTGGGGGTGACTTAGCACTTGTCCCAAAATATTTTCACAAGCGTAAACAACAGCACAGATTCCTTAAAACAGCGTCATGTCCGAGGTTTCCAAAACACAATTCTGAATCTTTCAATTCAGTGTCCCGACGAACCAGGATTTGGATCAGAGAGCGTTTGAATGGTAAGGGCACATCCTCTATATGTCGGGTCACTGTGGAGCCTGTGTATTGTACGAGGGCTCCTCCTTACCACGCTGGAGCAGGCACACGCTACAGGGGCGTAACGCATCCCCGTGCTGCGCCTCTCTTGGATCCAAATGATGAATGGATCAAAGATTGTCCGGGATTCTAATGGTATATTCCTCATTAGGTCCGGCATCACTGGAGCTAGCAATCGTCACGGGGGCATCATCATCCCCCGTCCTATGCTTTCCCACGGATCCATTACATCGGGTAAGTGAGGATCAAAAGAGTGCTCGACACATTAAGGGCATGTTCCTCCTTATGTTCGGTAACACTGGAGTAAGCAATCGCCACAGGGGTATCATCTCTCCCTGTGCTATGCTTCTCACGGATCCTATGCATCGAGTATGTCCCTGAGGACCCCGAGCCAAGAGAGATACTTGGTTCTGACCGGCGTAAACACACACGTATAACGCAAGCGCACGTATCGTTCAAGTAGTATAAAAATATCGATCCCACGAGGACTTAATTCCTACTATTGTTATTAATTATTGAATCTATTTATTTACAGATATCTAATTAAATGAAGAAGAGAATGATTGTTTGATTGGTTGAAAGTGGTTTTACAAAATAAATAAATAAATAAAAAGACAAAAGAAAATACTAAGGAAAATAACAAAAGACACAAAGATCTAGGGTTGTGATTTATTCCAATACCATTATAAAGATGAAGTGATTATTTTATAGTTAGGAAATACAATGATTTATTAACCTGGAACACGAAATTATGCGAAAGCATCTGTCGATGGTCAGACACAAATATCCAGTATAACCCAATTGAACCATATTCCTATGTCAACCACATTATCTGGATTCATTAAGATTAAGTTCCAATTATGGCTACCCTCGCCCGACAGGTATATTCCTATCCTGTAAGGAAATCTATTAAAGGGTTATCTATCCTCAAGGAAGATCGTGGGCTATTGAGTCTAAGGCTGAAACCTAAAATCCCTATGTCTAGTTCATTTTAGATTTACCACATCAATCTTATTGGTGATCAGACAACAAGAAGCATTAAGCTTAAGACTTAATAAATAAACCTTTAAATTACCCAACTATAAAATAATTCCTTATAAACCGGTGATATTAAAAGTCATCACAACCCCTAATTAACTAACACATAACTAGGACTAGTAAAAACATAAAAGTAAAAGACATAAAGTAAAAGCTGAAAAGTAAATTACAATAAAATAAAATGCTAAGGTAAAAGGAATTACTTTTACTACTACTAATTTAGATATCTCCCATAAAATAATATATAAACTTGTGATAAATTTACCAACCGACCAGTCTGGCGGTATCCTGATTAAGTCAAATTAAGTCCAACCAGCCATTAAGGCGGAACTAAAAATAAATTTACCAACCGACCAGTCTGGCGGTATCCGTGATTAGTCAGGTTTAAACCAGATTAAAATTAAATTACCAACCGACCAATATAGCGGTATCCCTTATTAAGTCAATATTTTAAATAGTTAATATATTATTTTTAAGGGAGATTAATCTAAATAGCAATAGTAGAGAATTACCTTTCACCTTAGCTGAAAAAGTTACTTCAACATGGTGAATAGTAAAAACTGTAAAAAGTAAAAAGTAAAAATTAAATTACTATTATTACAAAAAGTAATTAAAATAAATTACAAACTAAAAAAAAATAAAAAAATAAAAAAAAAATATTTTTAGAGAGAGAAACTCTCTCTTCATCAAAGAGATGAGAGAGAGAAAGGCACACATAATTCTGAAATTCGCGCAGTATTTATAGAGATATTTTTCACTGTTCCAGCGTCGCGACGCCAAGGAGCTCAGCGTCGCGACGCTGGATTTGTCGACGTGGCACGATGAGAAGGCGACACGTCATCAAGGCGGCTGACTGTTCACGCGACACGTGTCAAGGCGGCTAATTCTCAATTATTGTGATGACGTCATTGATGACGTCATGCTGACGCGGCGACGACGTGGTGATGACATGGCGATGACGTGGCGCTGGCGTGTGTTGCAATTGTCGGCACAATAGGATTGCGACACGTGGCGACACGTGTCAAGTTGTGATTGGCTGAGGCTGACGTGGCAAGTTGACTCGGTTGACCTGCTGACGTGGACGATGATGTGGCATGACACGTGGCAAGGTTGACTTGTTGACCGATGATGTGGCTGATGACGAGGCGACACGTGTCAAGTCTGAGTGTCGGCAGCATATGATGATGATACGTGGCACGGCGCATGTTAGCAAATCGGCTGTGATGGTGACACGTGGCACGGCGCATTTTAGCAAAGTCAAAACTTCTCAAATTGTTGACCGTTGACCTGGCGCATGTTAGCAGATCCGGCTCACGCTGGGCGTCGCGGCACGCAGTGTTCCAGCGTCGCGACGCGTCAAAGACTAAAATATCCCTGTTGACGCATTTTTGTCCGGTTTTGCCCCAAATTGCCTCCAGTGCTGTCCAAACTTTATTTATCTGCAAAATAACAATAAAACACATCAAAACGTTCACAAAACTCAAGAAACTATACAAAATATTAAGGTAAATGAGTGGGAAATAGTGATATAAATACCACTCATCAGGTTCTGGGGGAATGTCCCGTCCCCAGACCAATGAGCATGACTCGGTGGGACGTAACCCGACCCCGAGCTGAATAGTCAAGTGACCTCGGCGGAACAATATCCAACCCCGAGGTGTTCGAAGCTTTAAGGGCATATTCCTCCTTATGTTTGGTAACACTTGGAGCAAGCAATCACCACGGGGGTATCATCCCTCCCCGTACTATGCTTCTCACGGATCTATACTTTGATTCACCTTCGTCCATGTTGTTTGATGCTTGTTTGGAGTCGACTAATTTTGGTGTGACTTGTGATTCTTTATGGTGGTAGCCGTGGTCGGGTAGTTGCGGGTTTTGTGCTTTTGACCTTGGACCGTTGTATTGAGTATGTCTCCGGGGTTTTGAATATGGTTTTGCAAAATTATTTTTAGAAGAGCGGGTGAAAAAAGAAAGTTTTATTTATATTCGGGGACATACTGCCCTTCTTACAACTCTCTGCGGGTCATTTTGAGAGAGGCTTTGTGTTTGAATTTATGTCCCTTATTGGGTTGCTGCCAAAGAAGAGAAGGAATGGATAATTTACTGAAAGTATTTTCTCAACATCTCGGCGTTCCATGGCTTTTTTAATCTTGTGTCGTCCAGCTGTTCCAAGAAGTAAGCTCCTGGCCTTACCACCTCTGTGATTTTGTATGGCCCTTCCCACTTGGCACCTAGCGAGCCCTCCTCTGGTCGCCGGGTGTTTAAGGTGACCCTTCTTAATACTAAGTCTCCCGGGAGGAAGGAGCGGGTCCGAACTCTTCTGTTGTAGAAGCGGGCCATTCTTTGTTGGTAGACTGCTGCTTTCATAGCTGATTTCTCTCTCATTTCCTCGATCAGGTCGAGGTGGTTTTTTATAAGTTCTTCATTCTGCTCATTCCCAAAGTGGCGGACCTTGTGAGTTGCTACCCCGATTTCTGCTGGAATGACGGCCTCACATCCGTATGATAGTGAAAATGGTGTTTCCCCTGTGGAATCTTTGTAGGTCGTCCGATGTGCCCATAGCACTTCTGGTAATTCTTCGACCCATAAGCCTTTGCATGATTCGAGCCGAGCTTTAAGGTTTGCCTTGATGGTCTTGTTTGTTGCCTCAACCTGTCCGTTTGACTTGGGATGGGCTGGCGAGGCGAATTTTAAAGCGATCTGGAGGTCTCCGCAGAGCTTCCTGAATCATTTGCTATTGAATTGTTTCCCGTTGTCGGTGATGATCGCCCGAGGGATTCCGAACCTGCATATTATGTTCTTTTTTACAAACTCTGTGGCCTTTTTCTCCGTGATGGTGGATAGCGGCTCAGCTTCTACCCATTTTGTGAAATAGTCTATGGCCACGATTGCATATTTTGCCTGCCCTCGCCCTTTTGGCATTGGCCCTATGATATCTAGCCCCCACTGTGCGAACGGCCAGGGGCTGGACATGGTGGTTAATTGTTCTGCCGGTTGATGGTGGATGTTGGCATTTTTCTGACAACCTTCGCATTTCTGGGCTATCCGCACACCGTCCTGATGCATGGTCGGCCAGTAAAATCCTTGTCTTAAGGCTTTAAAGGCGATTGATCTTCCTCCGACGTGACTTCCACAGAAGCCCGTGTGAATTTCCCTGAGCACATAATCTGATTCCTCCTCTGTTAAACATCTCAGGAGGGATACAAGATAGCCTCTCCGGTAGAGCACCCCTTCGATCAGGGAGAACTTGGTTCTTTTGAATTTTAGTTTCTTGGCCTCCTTTTTGTCTTTAGGGGTTTCCCCTGTTTCCAGGTATCTCCTAATCGGTTGCATCCATGAGTTTTTGCCTCCCTCTTCTACTATATCTACCTTTAGCTCCCCTATGCTTCTTTCTCGGAGGCATATGAGAGGGATTATTCTGGGGTCCTCGGTCTTCATTGAGGATGCGAGCCGGGACAGGGAGTCTATTTCACAGTTGTCTTCTCGTCCGATTTGTTTGAAGCGTACGTTCCCCACTTTCTCCATCAACTTTTTTACTTCGGCTAAGTTAGCTATCATGGTCGGCTCTCTGGCCTGAAATTCTCCCTTTAGTTGTTGAATGGCTAGCTAAGAGTCACTCCTTACTACCACGTTGTGGACTCCCACTACTGTGTATAGCCTTAATCCGGCCAAGATTGCTTCATATTCGGCTTCATTGTTTGTGGTTTCGAAGGCGAACCTTAAGGCAAACAATACTTCTTCCCCCTTGTTATTTTTTAACACTATCCCGGCTCCGCCGCCCTGTGAGCTGACAGACCCGTCTACTGACATCTCCCACTTGTCTTCCCCTACCGTCAAGATCTGGGGTTCGGTGAATTCTGCAACAAAATCTGCCAAAGCCTGTCCTTTCATTGCTACCATTGGAAGGTAGGAGATGTCGTGCTCGTTTAACTCCACCGACCACTTCATCAACCTTCATGAGGCCTCTGGTTTTTGTAAGATCTGTCGCAAGGGGTGGTCGGTTGTAAACTTTGATAGGCTGGGCTTGGAAGTAAGGCCACAATTTCCGAGCTGCGGTGATCAAAGATAGGGCGACTAGTTCATGTACGAGATACCGGGTTTCTGTGTCCAACAGGGCTTTGCTGACATAGTATACTGGTCTTTGGATTCGGTCGGCCTCTTGCACCAGCACCGAACTTACTGCGTGTTTTGAAACAGCCAAGTACAAGTATAATGTCTCTCCTGGGAGAGGTTTTGCTAGGAGCGGGGGCTGTGCTAGATATTGTTTCAGTTGTTGGAAGGCCTCCTCGCACTCCGGAGTCCAGTCGATCCCCTTTTGGGCTTTCTTGATGGCTTTGAAGAAAGGGTGGCATTTTTCGGTTGCTCGGGAGATGAATCGGTTAAGCGCGGCTAGCTTGCCGGTTAGACTTTGAACTTCTTTCACCGTCCTGGGAGATTTCAAGTCCAGTACGGCTTGTATCTTTTGCGGATTTCACCATGTAGCCTAAAAACTTCCCGGAGGCCACCCCGAATGCACACTTTTCTGGGTTGAGTTTTAAATGGTATTTCCTCAATAACTCAAAGGTTTTCTTCAGGTCGGTCACGTGACACCCTGGCGCCTCAGACATTGTTATCATGTCTTCAACATACACCAGCATTGTTATGCCGATGAGTGGTTTGAAAATCTTGTTGACCAGTCTCTGTTGGTTTCTATTTAGGTCCCAAGATCATAACAAGCATGAAAATAATGTGTGAATACATCAAAGGAGGTAGCGGAATACTCACATCGATCGGTTGAGACGATTTGATGAAGAACAAAACTTGATTTCAGCCCTCCAAATTCTGCCACTGCAGTGCATATTTTCTGTCCAAGAATTTCAGTTTTGCTTCATGAATTTGAGCCTCGAACTTGCGTCAAACGATTCCCGGCTCGTGGGTGAGTTTCCCTAACACCTCCGTATAACTCTCGGTGTGCTAGCACTAGGCAATTTTGCCACAAAACTTGCCCAAAATTGCTTCCATTTTCGCCCAAAACAGAAGCAGTTCACTGCCTTTGGGCGTGAACATTTTGAGAGGAAAGAGAGATGAATGAGAGAGAGAGTTGTCCAGGGTATCTTTTAATTTTTCATCAAATGAATAATAATGAGTTAGCCCTTTTTGTTATTCACCTTTTGGTAAAACCATTTCACTTTTACCCTAAACTTGGTAGGTGTGGGTAAATGGTTTTTCAAAAAGCAAAACAAGGTAGTTGGGTGGTAGGTACACCTACCACACATGGGCCCCACATACTTGAATTCAAAATTCAAATATCTCTACGAACATTTGCCGCGGCTCGGTTCCGTTTAATCCGATTAAACGAACTTCCGTCGTTAAATAATTAAATCTAATTTAATTAAATATCGATGCCTCGCAAATATATATTACGATCGTCGTTTACGAATTAATTCTAAATTAACTCGCTCATTCGTATTAAAGTCCGACTTTAATTTCGTAATGAAATCCAATTCATATTAATATATCCGATATATTAATTTTAGCCCATTCAAATAAATTAAATAGAAAAATCAAATTTAACTATTAAATTTATTTTACCGATTAATTCCAAATTAATCGCGTTCTCTCTCTTTATACGATATTTTATCCCAGATAAAATATCTCCGTAATTAATCCCAGATTAATTTTCTCTCTCATCGAATTAATCCCAGATTAATTAAAGTGCGAGTCATACATCATCGGTGAATCATTGGGAAGCGACCCATGAGATCCCCGGATATGTTGGCAGTAAATACGGTCGTCGGACTATCCGAACACGTAAGTACCAAGTACTACGTTTTACCGATTCACAAGACAAGGTTGGCTTCTAGTAAAGCACCATGCCTACCCAATTCTCCGGAAATATCCTTACAGGAAAGAAGGATCTGTATCAGGCGTAGTATACATCGTATAGTGCATATCGATCTAGTATCGGATGGTCAGGTGCTAGGCTTGGGGCTGGAGTTGTGTCTGCCCCGTACGAAGCACATGTCGGATGTCTGGTAACTAGTCTCTATAATCGGATATACATGACCTAGTCATAATATCCCGATGGCCGCGCAGCACTTAAGAGCACTAATATCGTATCATACGTGACATCATCTCCACTATGACTGGAGTGATACTTCCGTCTTGACATCACACCCAATACTCTACGATTCTCAATATACCCAGTATTGGCGTACACAGAACCGGTTAAAGCCCTGGACGACCTCAACCAAAGTACATTGATTGTCGTAAGTATTAGCGGTGCAAGTCTCAGGTTAAGACCAAATACACCTACCCTGATGTCGGACTCCCATAGACACACAGTCATACTGCCAATGAGATTCCGAGGGGGTCTATCCAGAGCGAAGCTGTTTCCCGTACCATCGGTGAAACACAACCTCCTACTACACTTGCATAAGTATCCAATACTTAAATATATGAGAACTATGCCCGTTATGCCCTCATAACGTGCACAAGTGCAATACTAGTCTTTTACGTATTTATCGATGTCCAATCTCGATAATACTCTGACTAGGGATATTTAATGATTTATCCTACGTGGACTGATACTGTCTCATATCATTCTCCGTCCAGGAACAAATCATAGGGACCTCTCATCATTTATACATCTAGGGTGATCTAATCACAAATGATAAGAGAGCAATCTCATTTGTCACATAGTTAATTTGTACAACAACACCATGATCTGTACAAATAGTGACGCTATGGGTCATAATTGTCCAACAGTCTCTGAAAGGTGTCTCCTGCGTTTTTTAATCCGAAGGGCATTACTTTATAACAATAAAGCCCCTGATCGGTGACAAAAGTTGTTTTCTCCTCGTCAGCAGGGTGCATTTTGACCTGGTTGTATCCTGAGAAGGCGTCCATAAAGCTCAGCAGTCCCTTGCAGGCTGTCGTATCTACCAGCTGATCTACGTTTGGCAGTGGGAAACTGTCATTCGGGCACGCCTTGTTGAGGTCGGTGAAGTCCACGCACATCCTCCACCTCCCGTTTGCTTTCCTTACTAATACCACGTTCGAAACCCATTCTGGGTACTTGACTTCTCTGATGAAGCCTGCTTTTAACAGTTTTTCCACTTCGGACGCCACTGCTCTACACCGTTCTTGGTTAAAGATTCTTCTTTTCTGTTTAACTGGTTTGTGTGTCGGGTTTACTGCCAAGCGGTGACTGATGAACTTTGGATCAATCCCGGGCATGTCATTGTGTCCCCATGCGAAGATATCGGGGTACTTCCGTAGGCATTCCAGCAGGTCTTTTTTTAGGATTTCGTCCAAGTTCCCCCATATCTTTATGCTTTTATTCGGTCCGAACAGGTTGACTTCTTCTAATTCTTCGGCTGCCTCTAGCCGGGCAACTTTGTCCGGGCGCGGACCCGGGTCCTTCCTTGGATTTTCCTTGTCTTCCCTCTTTGCCTCTTTCTGGTGCTTCCTTCGATGCAGAGGGTTTCTCGTGAAGGAGTGGCGAAGCAACTACAGGCTATCTTCTGACTTCCGCATATGATTGTGATCCCTTCCCGGGTAGGAAATTTCAATTTCAAGTAGTAACAGGACATCGCAGCCTTTGTTTTCATCATAAAAGGTCGGCCGATAATGACTTGGTAACTGCTCAGGCAGTCCACCACAGTGAAGTTTACCATAACTGTTCGGGTCCTGGGGTGAGTTCCGATGGTTGTTGCCAGTTGTATTCTCCCCAGCGGGATGACCGTTGAGCCTCCAAAACCGTACAGGGGGTGCCGTCATTAGTTAGGGTTACGTACTCCACTCCCAGGCTTTCTAAAGCTTCTTTGGAGATTATGTCTACCGCGCTTCCGGGATCTACCAGGATTCTATATACCTCTGTGCCACTGATTGTAGCTTTGATTATTAGCGCATCGTCATGGGGGAAACTCACCCCTCGAGCGTCCTCGTCGGTGAATTTTATGGGTACCGACCGACTTCCTCGTGGTACTGGGGACTTTTCCGTTTCCAGCACTTCCGTCCCCTGTATTCGGCTATAGCTTTTTCTTGACCGGTTAGAGTCTCCGGCCAGTGTTTTCCCTCCTGTGATGATGTTCACCTGCCGGCCTCGTGCCCTCTATCTGGCAGCCATGGCCTCATGGTTGATATAATTATTTAGATACCCATTTCGTGCTAGGTCCTCCATCTGTTCCCGCAGATCCTTGCATTCGTCCGTTGTGTGCCCCCTCAGATTATGATGTATGCAGTAAGATTTCTGGTTTCTTTTATCCGGGGGGAATCTCCTGAGGTCGGGTTCTATCAAGAGGCATTTTTCCTATATCTCCATGATGATTTGCCCTGGTGGCTTGCTCAGGGGAATATACGCTTCTTCTCGGACTACATGATTTAATTGGGTCGCGACCCCTCTTTCCTGATCTCTTCGAGGTATCGGTTTGAATTCTTTGGGTTTTGGATTGAATTTTTTGAATTCCCTGTCCGGTCGTCGGGGGGCCTCTATTCTTGTTGTTCTTTCTCGAACGGCTGTCCCCATTCGGGAGATCTTTTCTTCGCTTTCTAACAAGACAAATTTCCGGGCTACCTCTAGAGCGGTGGCATAATCTGGTGTGTCTTGGATTCTTAGGTGAGTCCATAGTCTTCCGACCCTTAGGGCTCCCTTTAAACTTTCCAGTGCCTCTTTGGACTCGTACCCTCCGACCTCGAGTACCATATTGTGATACCTTTCGATGAAAATTTTTAGGGGCTCGTCATCTCCTTGCTTCATAAGCCTCAATTCTCCAATCGTCTTCTTGGGGACGCAGGCTCCTTTAAAGTGCCGAACGAACGACCTTTTAAGCTTTGTGAAGCTTCCGATGCTCCCCAGGGCCAGACTTCTGTACCATAGGATGGCGGGTCCACCCAAAGTTAGGGGGAATACTTTGCAGATGGTATCTTCTGCCACTCCATGGACTTCCATCAACAAGACAAAGCTTTCGATGTGGGATTTCGGGTCAGAGTGGCCTTTGTAAGCTGCCATGGTTGGCATGTTGAATCGCCTTGGGAATTTCACCGATTTTATTTCTTCCGTGAGGGGAGATTCCTCCTCGCTATCCCGGGCATCCCCTGCATCGGTCTTGAGGCCTACTCCCCACTTGGTCATCTCCTTTTTTAACCAAGACTTTATTTCACTGCTTGTGCCGCCATGTCGTGTCCTGTGCCCCTCCGTGTGTCTATTGCCCCGGGTGCGGCGTTCCTCATCCCTTGGAATTTCCCACACACTTTCGCTATGCTCCATGTCCTCTCTTCTGGAGTCGCGGAGACTGTCATAGGAGGGATCCGGTGATGGTTTTCCTTCTTCTTCTTCTTCCCACGTGTCCTCTGTTTGTGAATCTTTTTCTACAACTACGGATTTTATCCCATAGGGGCCCCTCCTCCTGGGTATATCGTCTTCACTTGTGTCTATCACCCTTTTTCCTTCTGCTCTTTCACTTCTTCTTCGACTGGTTCCGATGTCTGGTCTCTCATTGTTCGTTCCCTCCATTCTCTCCAGCCGATCCATCATGGATTTCATGCTTTCTTCCATCTTTTTCATCCAGTCTGTTGCTGGACTCCCCGAAGATTGATGATTTCCGCCTTCTGCCATTGTCTTTCTACGCGAACTGCTTTTTGTTGAGGTTCCCCACAGACGGCGCCAACTGTTGACGGTGGATTTTGGTCTCAGGGTAATATGAGAATATCACTCCCGAGGTAATCCTTCTTCAATAGTGAATTTGTTTGGTTATGGGGGACCAAAAGCAAACTTAGCAAAAGATAGATAAATACGCCAATCGACAAGGAGATTTAACGTGGTTCGGTGGATTCGGATCCGACCTACGTCCACGGACACAAACAGGATGATACTTTTATTACTCAAACATGATTCTCAGATCTTTTTTGTGTTTTACAAGTCAGAGCTTGATGATTCTGATGCCTTTTACACATACTCTACCCTTCTATTTATAATAGTGAAGGAATCAGATTCCTCTTAGTATGAGGTTTCCTAGTTGAAACAATCTTCTACTCCCTCAAGGAAACCTTTATCAAATCTATCTTTTACTTCCTTTATCCTACTAGGACTCTGACTCCTTAGTTTTCCTATGAAAGTAGGATAACTTATCTTCTTGAGCATATCCTGCCATACTCTCGGTCCTCATGTGGTCGGTCATGATAGTCTTTTTGTACTGGGAGTGCTGCTGTCGACCTGATAAGTGCCCGGTCATTTTGAATTCAAGTGGTCGGTCTCCTCCTGTTGTGGTAGGTCTTGTAACTTATAATGTGGTCGGCCTTTTATTGTAAAGCGCTCGGGCCCTTAATGCTGGCTTTTTATGGGTCGGGTCTGTATTAGTGATCTCACCCAAGAAGGGAATTAGCCTTCTACCCTTGTCATGCTGTTTTAAATATTATAGTGCCTGAAAACACCATCAACAATATATATTCCAATTTTATCTTCTTCTAGAGTTTCTGTAAATGAAATGGACTTATTGACCCTTACTTTCGCTATCAATGTCAATTAACTTGGCTATTATATCGCAGTAACAAAAACAAGCATTGTTTTGTCCTATTATTTAATATCACATACTTTGTTAATTTTAAACTTTCAGAGTTTTTATGAGCTTGTGATTACTGATTAATATTTAAAAATAAAAATAAAAATTAAAGCACATATTGTAGAATCCAACTGCCATAATCATTATTATCAAATATTATGGTCATCATTGTCAAAAGTAATTGCCACATTTTCACAATGGTGCAAACCACCAAAATAATTTTAGATGTGTTTGTATTTTTGTTGACTTTTGGTTCCTAGAAATTGCTATAAATTGAGAGCCAATTAAGAGCTCAAATTATCTCTGTTGGACAATTATGACCCATAGCGTCACTATTTGTACAGATCATGGTGTTGTACAAATTAACTATGTGACAAAGGAAATTGCTCTTTTATCATTTGTGATTAGATCACCAAGATATATAAATGATAGAAGGTCCATATGATTAGTTCCGGATTGAGATGATATGAGACAGTATCAATCCATAAAGGTTTAATCATTAAATATCCCTAGTCGTAGTATTATCGAGATTGGACATCGATAATGCGGAATAGACTAGTATTACACTTGTGCGCGTTGTGAGGGCATAACGACATAGTTCTCATATATTTGGGTATAAGATACTCATGCAAGTGTAGTAGGAGGTTGTGTTTTACCGATGGTACGGAAAACAGCTTCGCTCTGGATAGACCCCTCAGAATTCCATTGGTAGTATGACTATGTGTCTATGGAAGTCCGAATCAGGGTAGGTGTATTTGGTCTTAACCTGAGACTTGCACCACTAATACTTGCGACAATCAATGTACTTTGGTTTTGGTCGTCCAGGGCTTTAACAGGTTCTGTGTACGCCTCTTCTGGGTATATTGAGAATCGTAGTGTATTGGGTGTTATGTGGAGATGGAAGTATCACTCCAGTCATAGTGGAGATGATGATCACGTAGGATACGAAACTCGTTCTCTTATATGCTGCAGCTATCGGGATATTATGACTAGGTCATGTTTATCCGATTATAGAGACTAGTTACCAGAGATCTGATATGTGCTTCGTACGGGGCAGACACATTTCCAGCCCCATGCCTTGCACGTGACATCTGATGCTGGATCGTAATACGTAATACTACGTATACTACGCCTGATATAGATCACATATTCCTGTAAGGATATTTCTGGAGAATTGGGTAGGCATGACGCTTTGCTAGAAGCCAACCTTGTCTTGTAAATCGGTAAAAACGTAGTACTAGGTATGTATGTTGGAATTCTCTAAGCTTCCCAAGATAATTTCAAGCATTGAAAATACAAAGTGAATACATTCAAGGAGTTGCGGAATACTCACATCGATCGGTTGAGCGACGCGACGACGAACAAAAAACGTTATGCCTCCTCCAAGTAGTCACGACAGTGAGCATTTTGCAGTCCTCAAAATTGGCTTCAATCTTCCTCCATCAAGCTCTAAGCTTTGTCATGGTGATTCCAAGCTCATGGGTGGACTTCCCTATCACCTTCGCATGTCTCTCGGAGTGCTAGATCTTGATGTTTTTGCCACAAAAACATCACACTTTGCTTCCCTTGCTCACGGTTTTGCCCAGAAAAACAGTGAAAAAATGGCCAAAATGCCGAGAGAGAGAGATGAAGAAATTGGCTCCAAATTCGTGAACCAAGGAGAGAGAGAGATGGATATGTGTTGTAATGTGTTAAGTGTATCTAATACACTTCCTTTGATTTCAAAAATCAAAATAAAACATATATAAATGATTAAAATAACAATAAATGTCATTCAAGCTTTCAAAAGCTTTCCATCAACTCACATCACTCATGAATAGTGACTGGTGTCAATCACTCAAAGTGAAAGACATCTTTCACTTGATTGACGAATGATGTGACGCTAGATGTGACTAGCGATTTGATGCTTGATGTGATTTGCGTGCCGTACTCGAATTCGAAATGCGAATGCACTCGCAAACACTCTCGGGCTCGGGTTCGCTAATTCCAAATTAACGAATTTTCCGTTGCGACGTAATTAAATGATTATGCCTAGCGAAATCACCATTCACGTCGCTAACGAATTAATTCTAAATTAACTCGTTCGCCCGAATTAAAATCCAATTTCAATTCCGCGTCGAAATCCAATTTCGTATAACAATGTGAATATTTTATCTGGGATAAAATATTATTTATCTGGGATAAAATATTATTTAAAAGAGAGAGAATGTTTAATTTGGAATTAATCGATAAAATAATATATTCGATATATTATACGAAATTGGATTTCGACGCTGAATTAAAATCGGATTTTAATTCGGGTGAACGAGTTAATTTAGAATTAATTCGTTAGCGACGTGAATAGTAATTTTGCTAGGCAAAGTTATTTAATTAAATTAGATTTAATTTCGTCGCAACGGAAAATTCGTTAATTTGGAATTAGCGAACCCGAGCCCGAGAGAGTGTTTGCGGGCGCACTCGCATTGTGAATTTAAGTGCGGCCCACAAGTCACATCAAGCGTCAAATCACATGTCACTTTGAGTGATGTGACAACTTGTCACTTGATTGATTGATGGGAGTGGTTATGGCTTTAATTGGCTTGACTTTTGGAAAGCAAGTAAATTTGTAAATGAATTTGGAAATTCATTTTTAGTGTATTAGATACACAAATCATCTAACAACCTAACACTCCTCTCCCAAATACCAAAGCCTATTTAAGGAATCACCCGAATTAATTACGGAGATATTTTATCTGGGATAAAATATTATTTAAAAGAGAGAGAATGTTTAATTTGGAATTAATCGATAAAATAATATATTCGATATATTATACGAAATTGGATTTCGACGCTGAATTAAAATCGGATTTTAATTCGGGTGAACGAGTTAATTTAGAATTAATTCGTTAGCGACGTGAATAGTAATTTTGCTAGGCAAAGTTATTTAATTAAATTAGATTTAATTTCGTCGCAACGGAAAATTCGTTAATTTGGAATTAGCGAACCCGAGCCCGAGAGTGTTTGCGGGCGCACTCGCATTGTGAATTTAAGTGCGGCCCACAAGTCACATCAAGCGTCAAATCACATGTCACTTTGAGTGATGTGACAACTTGTCACTTGATTGATTGATGGGAGTGGTTATGGCTTTAATTGGCTTGACTTTTGGAAAGCAAGTAAATTTGTAAATGAATTTGGAAATTCATTTTTAGTGTATTAGATACACAAATCATCTAACAACCTAACACTCCTCTCTCATTCTCTTCTCTTCTCTCACGCCCAAAAGGGCTGTTTTTCTTATTCTTCTTTCACTGCCACTGCCGAGAGTTGAGGAAGAAGCATAGAAAGATTGTGGCAATTTTTCAATGTGCTAGCACACTTACGGAGTCTTGCGAAGGTGATAGGGAACCGCACCTATGAGCATGGAATCATCAACCAAAGCTTGGATCTTGATGGATCATCCATGGCCGAAAACTTGGAGGACAGAAATTGCTCACTGTCGAGAGCTTCAAGGGATCTTGGAGAGTTTTTGTGTTCATCACATCGCTCAACCGCTCAATGTAAGTATTCCGCAACTTCCTGTTGTATTCGCACATGATTTTCATTGCTTAAATCGATCCCGGTTAGATCGTAGAAACCCAACAATGGTATCAGAGCGAAGTTGAGCATGAAACTTGAATTTAGGGTTAAAATCGGGTAAATTGTATTTGAGCATGATTTGATAAAATTACTTGATTGAGTATGCTTAAATGAAGTTTAATTGAAGTTGTATTGGATCAATTTCATGAAAAATGGATTGGATCATTTTTCCCCAAAATTCTAGGCTTGGCCGAGAATGACTATCCCCTTTAATGTCTTGGTATTTTTGATTTTTGATTCATTGGATGACTTGAAATCAATTGGGTAATGTTGAATTGGATTTGATTGGATTAAAACCGAATCGGACAAAGAAATCCCTACCATTGCCGAGACTAGTAAACATGAAATGGGTTTGATTTTGATTAAAATGTGTTGGACATGTTTTGATGATAATGAGCATAATTAATTAGGCTAATTGATGTTTTGGAAATGTTAATTTGGGTAATTAATTGTGGAATACACTTTGGTTAATTGAGTTATAAAATTTGGAATTTGATAATTTAATTAATTGGGACTATTTTGGAAATTGGGCTTGAAAAGTTGTAATTGCGCTTAATGGGCTTGGTTGTACCAAGATTGGTTTAAGCTAAATTGGTTGGATCCAATTGGGCCCAAAACCATATCAATAAAGTCCAATTATGACTTAATAGACCTTTATATTAATTGGGCCTAATGGGCCTAAATTGGTTTCTTGGCAAATAATGGTGATTCCTTAAATAGGCTTTGGTATTTGGGTTTGACCCATATTGACCAAAAGTCCATGCCTTAAGAAATTAATTAAAAGCCCATTGGACTTTAATTAAATTAACATTGGATGTTAATCGGGCTTTGAGACCCGTAACGGTTAGATTTAGAATCCAATTCGTAAAGGTTCATTAATAAAGTGTAATATTTAATTTGAAATTAAATAATGAATTAGTATTAAATGCAAATTAAATTGGATTTAATTTTGTAGTTTAATTTAATTCAAGAATTCGTACTTTGAGTACTTATTCACAAAACGAGTTGGACTAGGGCAAAATCAAATCATTGTTTGAACATTGGATGGTCATTAATTCAGATTAATTAATTGGATTAGATTGATTTATAACATGCTTGTGTGAATACATGGTTGCGATGCATGAATAATGTATATCAGATGGATATTAGATGGGTGGGGCAATTTTGGAAATTGTGTAATAAATTTAGAATTTATTAATTGGACCTGCGTGTCCAGCCTATTACCTCCTTACTCTGTGTATTTCTCTTCTCACCTATTCCCCTCAATATAAATGAGGTTTCTTTAGAAGTGTTATGTAACGGGTAGAAGTAATACATGTGCTAGCGGGAGAGAGGAAAGGGAGAGATTTGTTCTAGGAACAATGTGTTAAGTATCCATCCGCATATCATTATTATATTTATTTTATATACGCCTTATTATGTGTTTAGAATGCATGTTTAAGGGTGTATGATGATGAGACCTTAACAAAGATAATAAATTGGTTGCCAATTTGCACGCGAAAAACCCTCACAAAATATAAAATGTTTTTCCTTCCATTGAGTGATTCTTACTCAAGATCCAAGACTGGCATTATTTTGTTGGCCAAAGTCAAGGCCTTTGTCCGTCGAGGATGTGTTTGAATCATGAAGGCTTTTTTCCATATCGGTTGTCTTGTCCAAGTTGTGATTTGTGGCCAAAGTCAAGATCACTTCTTGTCCATCGACATTGATTACGAAGCTTTCCAAGGTCAATGGGTTCCGCTTAACTGGGATCACTAAGTTTGTTGTGCCAAAGCCAAGGCTTAGTTGATTCAGAGGAAAAAGGTTAGGCAATATATTAGATATATTGGCATATATAAGATATATGTTTCAGACTTGGATGTCCACCTACTGGATCTAGGAATTGGATGGGATCCAATTGATCTTAGAGATCTACCTAGTTAATTATCATACAATTTGTTGGCCAAAGTCAAGATTGTGTGTTATTTAACGAGATCCTATCCCACTAGGAAACAAGGTTTCCCGAGTACTCCACAGAGGGTTAGAGACTCGCCGAAAAATAGTGGGAGGCAATATTAAATTTGCAATATTCGTTTAGTACTTGCCATACGCTCATATCATTTTTCGTCAATAAAATTAATATATTAGTTGGACTAATATTTAATGTTGTTTTAATTAAACAGTTGGACTTTATTCAAACTATTTCAATTATAGTTGATTTTATAATTAGATTATAGTAATCAATATAATTGAATTTAATCTATTAAATTATAGTTGATTATATAGTTGGACTATAGTAATCATTATTACTAGTACCTAAAATCATTGATTAAATAGTTGGACTATTAGAATCAAGATAATTGAAATATTAGTGTTTAAAACATAATCCTGGGTGAAAATGTATTTAAACAACTTTAATTTTCAAATTGGGAATAAACTTCAGGATAGTCCTGAAAACTAAGAAGTTACTTTATTTGATAAAATAACATCTTAGGCCTAAGCCCGGAGTTAAGCAAATAGTAGAGCATGATATTTGGAATATTCATGTAATGATAACTTTAGTGCTTAATCCATTATGCTTGCCAAATAGACTTCTTAATTTCTTAGTCAGAATTAAGGATTAGATCCTTATAGTATGATATTGAAATTGAAGAATCTTCATAGATTTATCCTTAGATCTTTGAACGTACAAATTGCAATAGTAAACTCTTGGAGAGTTAATGGCTATACTCAATGAGACAAAGCCAAAGTTTGCAATAAGGCAAGAAGCGCAAGGCGCATCTTACTTCGACATCCCAGAATGCCAAAGCTTGGCTAAAGGCTTCTGGAGCGTGGAAACAGGGCAAAGGCAAACTCATTATAATCTTCTGGGAAGACAAAGGACATATCCCAAGATGTCTGCCTGAATTGTGGCAAACGGGGACGCGGAGCGTGACTGCCATATGGACAAGGCAGACATGAAGGAAATGAAGAGGGCAAGGCTCCGGCTTCAAATATGTTTGTTATAAATATGTTCACTACTAGTATTAAAATTGGATTTTAGATACTAGATGTGGTACTTAAATATGTACTGGTATGCAGGATACTGACTTCGGTTGAGATCTATCTACGAATCGAAAACGGGACTAGCGTCGCTGTTTTAACCGTAGAAACCTAAGTTTAGGAACTACCCTTCAGGTGTGTACTTAAATTAGGAAAGTGTTACAATATAACTGGTTTGACTAGAAACATTATCTCTATATCAGAGTATAATCCGTTGCGGATATACCTTTATATTATAGAACACTAAAGTGTTTTATTTTATAAAGATGATATTGAGATAAGCACATTAAATGTGAATAACAGTATTTATATTTTGAATATAAATAAATCTCAAACATATAACATGACAAACAAATAGCTCAAACTGATTTGATCAGATGAGACTTATTTATGGCATTGATGTCTGGGACACAATTAACAAGACTCGTATATCCACTCTTTCGAAGAGTGGGTACTAGGACAAATTTGATTCCAATCAAATAATGTCTATGAATCTAGTTTATTAGGCAAAGTGCCTAAAACACCTTATTACTTGGTAAAAATGCAAATGCCACCGATCTGTTAGCCCTTGTTCATAGTGACGTAAGTGGGCTCATGTCTAGCTAGGCTAGAGGTGGATATGAATGTTTCGTGACCTTTACAGATGTGGCATCGCGTTATGGTTATGTGTTTCTTTTGAAACACGAATCGGAAACTTTTGATCAATTCAAAGAGTTTCGACACGAAGTAGACAAACAGATCGACTAAAGTATTAAACACCATGATTGGACCATGATGAAAATACTTAAGCAATAAGTTTCTCATATACTTGAAAGAGTATAGTATTCTTTCAATGAGGACTCCTCCCGGAACACGTCAATTTGACGGTGTGTCCGAACGGAAAAATCGAATTTGTTGGACATGATAAGGTTAATCATGAGTCGCTCTGAGCTACCATTTCCTTCAACGGATACGCATAAACAGTGCAAAAATTATTTTGAATAAGGTTCCATAAAAATATGTTTGACAGATTTCATATTAGATATGAACAGAAAAGAAACTGGGTTTTCTCATTCCTATAGATTTGGGTATGCTGGGCATATGTTTGGATAATACCAAACTAGAACCCAAATCGGATAAGTGCCAATTGTAGGTTATCCTAGGGATACCAAAGTATAGTACTTAAACAACTCACTAGAGAACAATGTAATTGTTACTCACCATGCGGTTTTCCTAAGAGGAATACCTATATGCAGTGGTAAGTGGGAGGAAAGTAAAACTCGATGAAAATCGAGAGTAATACTATTCCAGGCACCGAGATTCCTTAATGGAACATAAATAGTTCATCAAGGATGAAACTATACCAATAATCTTCGAATACACAAGAACCGCGTAAGTCGGAGAGAGTCAGAAAACAACCTGGGGTATGGGTTTCTGATCTCACCTCATAAAGATGTCAATTTATTGAGGAATACGAACTGACTACGTATAAGGAAGTGATATAAGGTATCGACTCCCTATTATGGCAAAGTGTCATGAAGTCCGAAATGGATTCCATGTATATCAACTAAGTTTGGATACTAGTTGATGTACCAAAAGGCATTGTGCATATTGGTACTATATAAGTCTTCAAGGAAGACATACATGGAAGGCAACATACCAACGTACTAAGCTAGGCTTGTAGCGAAAAGGTATCGTTATCAACATTGTGTAGATTACGACGAAACCTTTTACCGGTTGCCACGGTAAATCCATTTGGATAATGCTTGCTGATGCTGCATGTTTCATTTATGAAATATAGCAGCTGAATGCCAAAACCGCTGTCCTTAACGGAAACCTTTTGGAGGATGTTTACAACATCCTGACGGTTTTGTCGTACCAAAACTAGCAAACAAGGTTTGCAGGTTATTCGATCCATGTATGGATTGAAGCAAGCATTGGGTTCTTGGAATTATCGTTTTGATGTAATCATAATGGTATATGATTTAATTCAAAACGAAAATGATTCTTGTGTATATAAGGAGGTTAGTGGGAGCGCACTGACAATGAATGTCCTGTATAAAATGATGACATGTCATTTCTTGGAAATGACATTCCCATAATAAAATCGGTGAAAGCTTGGCTTTCATGAAAATTCTCCGTAGAATTCTTGGGAGAAACAACCTTTATTCTAGGAATAAAGATCTACTGGATAGATTTAAAGTTGTTGATTCTCTCCGAGAACTCGTACATTGAAAAATGTACGCGACCTGGTGTCTCATACGCTTTGAGCATATGGAGTCACAATCGGGCCAATCCAAGTGATAGTCATTGGATTGATGTTAAGAAAATCCTTTAGTATCTTAGAGGAACTAAAGTTGTTGTCTTATACTATGGAGAATGAGAACTTGAAGTGACTGGGTTCACTGCTGCAAGTTTCCAAACCGATAACAACGGTACTACAAAGTTTGAATAACGGACCAGTGAGCTGGAAATCTTCCAAGCAAGATACTGTTACCGAATAAACAATAAAAGTGGATTTAGTATCTTAGAGGAACTAATGATGTTGTCTTATACTATGGAGAATGAGAACTTGAAGTGACTGGGTTCACTGCTGCAAGTTTCCAAACCGATAACAACGGTACTACAAAGTTTGAATAACAGAACAGTGAGCTGGAAATCTTCCAAGCAAGATACTGTTACTGAATAAACAACACAAGTGGATTATTGCTGCAGCTGAGTCAGCAATAGAAGCCTTTTGGATTGATAAAAATCTAATTAGATTAGATATAGTTCTGTTAGCAGCTGAGCTAGGCTACAACACAGGCTAAAGAATTAATGGTCTCATCAACGATCTAGATAAATACTTCGACTATTCATCTGATTCGTCCGGATCATACATCGTGGCGATGTGATGATCTTATAAATCGCATCAGATGATAATCATGCAAATCCGCTGACGAAAGCTTTTCCTCAGCAGTTTGAGCGGACCGTACATAGTTCGGGTGTAGGACACTTGAGTGACTGGCTATAGGCCAAGTGGGAGATTGTTGGACAATTATGACCCATAGCGTCACTATTTGTACAGATCATGGTGTTGTTGTACAAATTAACTATGTGACAAAGGAAATTGCTCTTTTATCATTTGTGATTAGATCACCAAGATATATAAATGATAGAAGGTCCATATCATTAGTTCCAGATTGAGATGATATGAGACAGTATCAATCCATAAAGGTTTAATCATTAAATATCATTAGTCGTAGTATTATCGAGATTGTACATCGATAATGTGGAATAGACTAGTATTACACTTGTGCGCGTTGTGAGGGCATAACGTCATAGTTCTCATATATTTGGGTATATGATACTCATGCAAGTGTAGTAGTAGGTTGTGTTTTACCGATGGTATGGAAAACAGCTTCTCTCTGGATAGACCCCTCGGAATTCCATTGGTAGTATGACTATGTATCTATGGAAGTCCGAATCAGGGTAGGTGTATTTGGTCTTAACCTGAGACTTGCACCGCTAATACTTGCGACAATCAATGTACTTTGGTTTTGGTCATCCAGGGCTTTAACAGGTTGTGTGTACGCCTCTTCTGGGTATATTGAGAATCGTAGTGTATTGGGTGTGATGTCGAGATGGAAGTATCACTCCAGTCATAGTGGAGATGATGATCACGTAGGATACGGAACTCGTTCTCTTATATGTTGCAGCTATCGGGATATTATGACTAGGTCATGCTTATCCGATTATAGAGACTAGTTACCAGAGATCCGATATGTGCTTCGTACGGGGCAGACACATTTCCAGCCCCAGGCCTTGCACGTGACATCCGATGCTGGATCGTAATACGCAATACTACGTATACTACGCCTGATATAGATCACATATTTCTGTAAGGATATTTCTGGAGAATTGGGTAGGCATGGCGCTTTGATAGAAGCCAACATTGTCTTGTAAATCGGTAAAAACGTAGTACTAGGTACGTACGTGTTCGGATAGTCCGACGACCAGATTTACTGCCAACATATCCGGGGATCTCATGAGTCGCTTCCCGAAGATTCACCGATGACGTATGACTCGCACTTTATTAATCTGGGATTAATTAGATGAGAGATAAAATTAAGCTGGGATTAATTACGGAGATATTTTATCTGGGATAAAATATTATTTAAAAGAGAGAGACCGATTAATTTGGAATTAATTGATAAAATAATATATTCGATATATTATACGAAATTGGATTTCGACGCGGAATTAAAATCGGATTTTAATTCGGGCGAACGAGTTAATTTAGAATTAATTCGTTAGCGACGTGAATAGTAATTTTGCTAGGCAAAGTTATTTAATTAAATTAGATTTAATTTCGTCGCAACGGAAAATTCGTTAATTTGGAATTAGCGAACCCGAGCCCGAGAGTGTTTGCGGGCGCACTCGCATTGCGAATTTAAGTGCGGCCCACAAGTCACATCAAGCGTCAAATCACATGTCACTTTGAGTGATGTGACAACTTGTCACTTGATTGATTGATGGGAGTGGTTAGGGCTTTAATTGGCTTGACTTTTGGAAAGCAAATAAATTGGTAAATGAATTTGGAAATTCATTTTTAGTGTATTAGATACACAAATCATCTAACAACCTAACATTCATCTCTCATTCTCTTCTCTCCTCTCACGCCCAAAAGGGCTGTTTTTCTTCTTCTTCTTTCACTGCCACTGCCGAGAGTTGAGGAAGAAGCATAGAAAGATTGTGGCAATTTTTCAAGGTGCTAGCACTTACGGAGTCTTGCGAAGGTGATAGGGAACCGCACCTGTGAGCATGGAATCATCAACCAAAGCTTGGAGCTTGATGGATCATCCATGGCCGAAAACTTGGAGGACAGAAACTGCTCACTGCCGAGAGCTTCAAGGGATCTTGGAGAGTTTTTGTGTTCATCGCACGCTCAACCGCTCAATGTAAGTATTCCACAACTTCCTTGTTGTATTCGCACATGATTTTCATTGCTTAAATCGATCCCGGTTAGACCGTAGAAACCCAACAATCCCCAACAAGAAGCTCTAAGTAAGAGAGCTTTGAGTGTAAGCTTCAAGTAAAAGAGCTTAGAGAGTGCAGTTAATGTGTGAGGTTTTTGTGCAAGTTTTGTAATATTTGTAAATTCTATTCAAGTAGTAATAGTGAGTATTTATTTTTCCTCACAAAATACTTTCCAGTGATCAGAAAATCACAACAAGTGGTATCAGAGTTTTTGTTACACGTTGGGGGGTCGAAAAGCCGAAGAACGGAACTCGGTTCAGAAAATTTAGATTTCGGGAAAGTTCTCAAAAATCAGTTTTAGGCATACCATCAGCTTGTTCACGTCGAGACGAGCACGGTGGTATTTTCTGGCGATCAAATAGAGCTCCAAAGAAACTACACGCGCCGCACGCACCATCCAAAAAGGTGTCCACGCACTTCCATTCGCAGCACTCACGTCTGAATGTTGAAGACATTGACCTGTCTGCCACGTCAGCTTACAGTTAGCGTCACATCATCGTACAGTCAGCGCCACTGTTGGGGCGGATGTGGAATCCTAGGTCAGATTGGTGTCCCACATAGCGGAAGTGAGTCTAACTCGTGGATATCTAGCATGAATGTATTTTAAAATATTTTTATGTAAAACTACATTCCGTTTTGAGTATGTATGACAAAATATGGACCAAAACGGAGACCGAAAACTCCGGAATAGAGAAAATAAAGTTTCAGTAAGTATCAGCTCTGCGCGCTGCGACACACGAGCTTGTGCGTCGCTGTTGGGATTTATGCCCTAGAGCTTCATGTATTGTAAACATAATTGATTATTGTAATAATAATAAATACATTATTCATTTATCAAAGTTGTTTGATTTATATCGCATATTGTCCAATTGTCTTGTTTACCTTGATTACTCTTATATTTTCAGACTTAGTGTATGTTTGATGCACGAGAGGATTTAAGTCTGAAATTAGTAATCGAAATAGTCCATAGAGAGCAAACAAAAAGAGTACTTTGTTTGTGGTTTATCTATAGCTGCGGTCCATTCTATACTTGTATGATGACTTTGATTCGAGATCGTTCATGTAGTGACATGAGAATGGAGGCACTTTGTATGATGAGATCATATAGGACTGGACTCAGATAAATATGAATTTCTTTTAATATCCGTTAACCGAAGAAATTCATTTTATCTACTAGATGGTCATATATGGATTCGATCTTAATCCTGAGTGTACTACGAACTCCTGCATGGTAGGCTATGTCCTTTGATTTACTATGGTGAGGTCGGTGTTGCATTCATGGCCAATAACTACGTATTTTGGGGATATAGTTTGGTGTGTAGCTGGGAACATTTTACATAGACATGAAATTCACTCATTCTTACGAGAAGTAAAATAATATCTTTTTTAAGAATATCTTTTTTAAGGATTGATTCAGGACTTGAATAATTTGAGCGCTCAACTTTTATATTACGAATAGAAAGTTTTATATTCATATTGTTATGAATTAATTGTTCATTATAGAATTAATAGTGCTTAATAGAAAAAATATTTAGAGGGGTTTAACGGACTCATGACTCGACTCTATTTATGAGATATTCGTGAAGGACTATATCCATATGTAGTGACTATATCGATGGACACCGAAGTTGTTCGGCTTATTTTTTCCATCTACAGTAACGAGAGTTCAACTTCGAGTTTTTTAGTGGAATAACTTCGAGTTAATAATTCGTAATATTTAATGAAAAAGTTTAATTAATATTTTGGGATTATTGGAGATCGGAACCGTAGGTACATTTGATCTTTGTGCTAGCTCGATTAACTGTAGCAAATCAAATATAATTAGATTGTCTAATAATATGCTCACATTATATTTATATATTATTAATGAGATTAATAATATTTTTGTCACAAATGAAAACTATGTTAAATTAGTTTAACTTAATATTTTCTAGAATTATTTGATTATGAGATAATCAAATCATGATTATTAGATAATCATGTTAGTAATAATTATGAGATAATTACTACAACACAATTGAAGGTAATTAATTCATTATTAAGATAATGATTTTTTATTTACCTTGGGGATAAAGTCATATGGCTTACCATGCTCTCCAACTTATTATGTCTATTTGGTGGCATGTATACACCTAATGGCTTTGTCATTATCTAAACAATTCTTATGATTTGGTATGACATTCACATTAATGTTTTTGCCATTGCAAGAAAGCATTAGATGCTTAATGACAAAATCTTTGTCTTTAGCGTAATATTTCTCATGCTTTGGTATGCATTAACATTAATGTGTTTGCCATTGCAAGAAAGCATTATATGCTTAATGACAAAGTTAGTTGGTTTGTGTAAGAGAATATAATCTCTACCATCTCTCCTCACTTTCAAGAGTTACAATTTCTATTCATTCACACAATTACAAATGAGAGAAAAGAGAGAGAGTTCAAACATTCACAATTGTTATGAGAATGTTTGAAAGAAATTCCAAAAGCCAAACACAATTTGTGACAACTTCTTTCTCTAAAGAGTTTAGAGTTTGATTTTATACTTCTCTAAAATGTTTAGAGTTGAGTTTTGTGAGTGAATCCCACACTTCGGTTTGTTGGTTTCAAGTCATAGTTCGGAAGATCATGTGATTGATCCAAGTGTTGGACATCAAAGAAAACCCATCTACATCAAAGGAGCAATATCCATTCTTCAAGTGTTGGAGGATTTCATCTACAACAAAGAGAGAAGGCAAAGAAAATTTTAAAGGTCCATACCGGAGTCGGTGCCCACATTAGCAACTTCTGCTGAGCTAAGGAAAGTCGTTTCCTACAATTGGCATCAAGAGCTTAAGGTTGAAAAGTTTTCTTAACCCTTCTCTTTTAAAGTTTTTAGTTTTAATAATTTATATGAGATATAGATTATTAAAATGCATGTTGTGATTAGTAGGCACAATTAGATTCATGAGATGAATGGTTTTAATGTTCATGTGATGAATGTTTATTTTGATTCATGTGATGAATGTATTACGTTGATCGTTGATTTTTCCGGCTCTTATTTTTAGTATTGGGAATGTAAGACCATAAGGTCATATTCTTTCAAGTGTTGTAAGTTCATTTCCTTTGTAATAAGTCTATTATGTAACCTGATAGGTGGTAAATATATCAATATTTACCGTCCCTTTGACTTAATATTTTGTATAGTTTCTTGAGTTTTGTGAATATTTTGATGTGTTTTGTGGTATTTTGTAGATAAATAAAATAACAGGACTCTCTGGAATCAATTCGGGGCCAAAACAGCGAAAAATGGACAAAAAGGGCAAAAATGTAAATTTCCTGCTAAAATGTGCCGTTTGTTAAAATGCGCCGTGCTAAAATGAACCGTCTGCTAACGTGGGCCGAAGACTGCTAACATGCTCCGGACACGTGTCACGATCAGAGAAGTTTTTCTATCATGCGTCTTTGCTAACATGAGCCTGCCACATGTCAATATCACATCAAATTTGCTAACGTGCGTCGGACACGTGTCACCATCACATGTTGTCGACACTCATCATTGAAAACACGTCATTACTTGCGTCATGCTGACGTCAGTGTCGCAACGCGCACACCCTTACGCGTCGCGATGCCGAGCTAATAATTCTACCGACAACCACGTGTCCTCATCTTTGGAAGCCGCGTGCCACGTGGCGCAAATCAACGGCGCATCACCACGCGCAAGGTTGTGCGCGTCGCGACGCGCGAGACCCATGGATGCCTATAAATTCAGGCCGATTTCAGTTGTAATTTCATACTTTCTTCTAAGGAATTCCTTAAGAATACTAAGAAGATTGTATCTTGCTTGTTTATTTACAACTTTCTGTATTTAATTTAATTTATTTTACGCAACAATACTTTCATTTCTTTACTTTTCAATCTTTAATTTTACTGTTCAGCATGAGGAGGTAACTCCCATCTGCTGGGGTTAAATGTTAAGCTTTTATTAGTAATATTTAGATTAATCTCCCTTAATTATAATATATAAACTATTTAAAACATGACTTAATGGGATACCGCCTTTATGGTCGGTTGTACTTAATAAAATTGGTTTTAACCTGACTAAATTGAATACCGCCTTTATGGTTGGTTGGAATTAATCTTAAATCTGACTTAATCAGGATACCGCCTATATGGTCGGTTGGTAATGTAATGCAAAGTTAATATATTATAATAAGAGAGATATCTAAAATAAAAGTAATAAAAGTGGATCCTCTAACCTCAATATTTTATTTTATTGTATTTTTACCTTTTTAATTTCCAGCACTTACTTTATGTCATTTATTTTATTTAAACTTTTACTAGCCTTAATTATGTGTCATAACTAAACTCGTTATCTGTGGTTGTGATGAAATCTAATATCACCGGTTTATAAGGGGTTATTTTATAGTTTGGGTAATATAAATGTTTATTTATTAAGTTTTAAGTCTAATGCTTCTTGTTAACTGGCCATTAATAAGATTGATGTGGTAAACTTAAAATAAACTTGACAAAGAATTTTAGGTTTCAGCCTTAAACTTAATAGCCCACGATCTTCCTTGATGATAAATAACCCTTTATAGATTTCCTCACAGGATAGACATATACCTGTCAAGCGGGGGTAGCCACAATTGGTTTTTAATTTAATGAATTCAGATAACTTGATTGACATAGACATATAATTATTTGGTTACACTGGGTATTCGCATCTGACCATCGACATAGGCTTTTGCATAATTTCGTGTTCCATGTTAGTAAACCAATATATTACACAAACATGAGATAATCACTTTATCTTTAAAAGATATTGGAAGGATTCACAACACTGGATAGTTTAATAATATTGATTTTACCTTTAATTCACTTTCGCGCTATTTTATTTACTTGTTTTAGTTTAAAGTCACCATTCAATCAATCAACCAATCTATTAGATACTCGTAAACATTTGGCTTCATAAATTAATAGCTTAGGTATTAAGTCCTCGTGGGATCGTTATATTTTATACTACTTGAATGATACGTGCGCTTGCGTTATACGTGTGTGATTACGCCGGTCATAACCCTATTTGTAACTTGATGAGCCGATGCCGCGAAGGACTTGATGAAGAAATTCAGTGAAGAACTGAACAACCACCATGGAACAATTTGAAGTCCAAAGGATTCCTTGGATTTATTGTACTAATTAGATTAGTATAGAAAATAAGAGCTCGGTAAACGCAATTTGTTATGTGTATGTTTTTGTAATTTCCAGCCCTGGAAACTGGGTTGGGTCACGACGCGCACCTTTGTGCGTCACGACGCGGAACATTTCGAGCCACTGGATGGCTATTGGATGAGTCGCGTCGCGATGAGTAGCTGTCTGCGTCGCGACGTGTAGTTGTATGTGTCGCGACGCGCGACAAACCTGAAGCAATTTCAGCTACTGGAATGTGGGCATTGCGACGCCCACTAGTGGGAGTCGCGACGCCCATGTCTGGGAAATGTGTATGTTTAAATATTTATTAACATGTCATATAGCCTAGGGTGCCTACTCTTGCATTTTTCTATGCCATAACATGTAGACATACATGATATTCTAGTCATAAAATATGATTTTATGTAATTTAATAGTTAAATAAGAATATAAGATGTATGTAAACGGATTAATAAGATTAGTTGGTTTAAAGGTTTAAAAATTACGAATTCAAGTTTAAATACAAATGGACCTTATGAGTACATTATTTTCCTTGGTATATCGGATGAAAACCCGGACGTAAATTCCATAGCCGATTTCGAATGGACGGTAATATGGTCTGCACTCGGGATACAATACCACGTATCTTTGGAATAAATAATGTGCTTTTATCAATTAAATAGTTTAATGATATTTGGTCCAATCGTTGAATTTTAAATTTTAAAACCTATTAGTGAACTAATAATTTAATAGTTGAATTATTAGATCACTAAAGCAACTTGATTAAATTAGTTTAATTAAGTTAATTGGTTAGTAGAGACTAATCAAAATTAGTAAATAAAATTTTAAAAGTTAAAATTGGTTAGGTCATTAATAATCCACTAGTATTAATAAAGATATATTTTTAGCCGAGCATAATCTTACTACATTATAATTTAGTGAGATAGAAACCTTAAACTTCAAAATAATGGGTGGGAGATGGGTATACCATAATATATCCCGCGATCTCAATTGTTATCCAGAAACGTGAGATTCAAAAGGCGCCTCGAGACGGCTTTGCTCTCGTCTCCCTACGGATGGTGTCCATTTTGGGTCAATATCAGGTTTGGATTCTGATAGGATAGAGACTCTAGATGTATTTGGTGATTTGACCTACCCTACGGCGATACTTCACTAGTTAAGTTCAAGGGTTCCGAAATAATGGGTCACACTCACAAAAGAATGATTAAGTTGTTAATCAAAGTTTCCTTAATCAAAATGATGGTAGTTGATTGATATAGGAATAAGAGTTATTTCAGATATAATAATTAATTGAGAATTTCTCAATCTATCATGCGAATACTTGACCTACCCTATGGCGACACTTATTTGTGGGATGATAGATAACTGTGGCATGGTAATTCTTTTAGGTTTCTAATTCATTATACATTGATCATGCATCATGTTTAATTTTATGCCTAAATGTTTGACAATTTTAATATGCGACGAATGAATGTTGAATGCGCGTTAATTATTTTTCAGCCATGACATCTGCAATTATCTCAATTCTCAAACAATAAGAAAAATTAACAGGGAAAATTATGTTAAATGGAAAAGTGACATGAATGCTATTTTGGTTTGCGAAGACCTTAAATTTGTCCTAATGGAGGAAGGTCCTCCTGAGCCAGCACCTAATACAGAGGCAGAGCTGCACGTAATGCCTATAATAACTTGATTAAGGCCGATGAGAAAGCCTATAGCTATTTGATAGCATCCATGTCTGAGGTTCTGCTGCACAGCATCAGCCTATGGCGACAGCATCATTGATTATGCAGTCTTTACAGAACATGTTTGGGCAGCCTTCGGAGCGGGCACAACATGAGGCTATTGCCTCTATATTGACCGCTATGATGAATGAAGGTACATCAGTCTGTGACCATATATTAAGGATGATGTCTCATCTAAATATGGCTGAAACTTATGGTGCACGTATGAATGTGCAAAGCCAGGTGGCAATGATCATAAAAATACTTCCGAAGAGTTTCCTGCAGTTTAAAAGCAATTGTTCTATGAACAAGTTGACTTTTTGTTTGACTGAACTACTAGATGAGCTCATCAATCACGAGTCCATGATGATGGGTCCTCATAGGTCCAATGTTGAGGCAAATGTTGCAGAATTTTCTAAATCTGCAAAGAAAAATAAGAAAGGCAATTGGAAGGCAAATGCAAAGCCAACGAAGTAGAAAAACAACAAAGGCTCTAAAAGTGCCAATGATAAAGGAAAATATTTTCATTGTTAACAACAAGGGCATTGGAAAATGAATTGTCCAAAATACCTAGTTGAGCTTAAGGAGAAAAAGAATGCATGTAAATATGATTTACTTGTTATTGAGTCTCTTTCGGTGGAGGATGATAAATTCATATGGATTGTTGATTTTGGTGCCACTAACCATATTTGTTGTTCTTTGCATATACTTGATTCATGGAAGGACCTTGCAGAATGTAGCTTTACCATGAGAGTTGGGACAAGGGATGTTGTTTCAGCTAAAGCAGTGGAAGTTTCCAAATTAAACTTTACTAATAATTTTTTTTTTGAATGATGTGATTTTATTCCTGGTTTTCGTAGGAATTTGATTTCTGTAACAAAACTCATGGAACATGGTTTTTCTGTTTCATTTAATAATAAATCGATTATTATTAGTAGAAATGGATTAAAAATATGCACATGAAACTCTGAGAGTAATCTATATGTATTAAGGCCGTTAATACATGAATCACTGCTTAATACTGAAATATTTAAGATTGAAAAATCTAAAACAAAACGGTAAAAGATTTCTCATGATGACACATATCTATGGCACCTTAGACTTGGTCATATTAGCATTGACCGAATAGATAGACTAATTAAGAACGGAGATTTAAATCAGTTAAAACTTGGTACTTTACATGTCTACGAATCCTGTTTAGAAGACAAAATGACTAAAAGACCTTTTACTGGAAAAATGATAAGAGTCAAAGAAACACTTGAGCTAATACATTTGGACGTTTGTGGACCGATGAATGTAAAAGCCCAAGGTGGTTATGAATACTTTGTCACTTTCATTGACGATTATTCAAGATATGGGTATGTTTACCTAATGCAACACAAGTCATATACATTTTAAAAGTTTAAAGAGTATCCTGCTGAGGTTGAAAACCAATTAGGTAAAAGCATCAAAATTCTACGATCAGATCGTGGAGGTGAATACCTTGATAGAGACTTCGATGAATTCTTAGTTGAGCATGGAATTGTTTCACAGCACTTGGAACACCATAAAAAATGATGTTGCATGAAGGAGAAATCAGACCTTACTAGACATGATAAGATCAATGTTTAGTTATAGCATTCTACCTAGTTCATTCTGGGGGTATGAATTGGAAACAAAAATGTATATCCTGAATGTAGTTCCTTCTAAGTTTGTTCTTAAGACTCCCTTATAGTTTTGGAATGGTCGTAAAGCTAGTTTACGACATTTCCGCATATGAGGGTGTCCAACACATGTGCTAAAGAACAATACTACTAAGTCAGAACTATGTTCACATGTGTGACTATTTGTAGGCTATCCTAATGAAACTAGGGGTGGATTCTTTTATAGTCCAGAAGACAATAAAATATTTGTGTCGACAAATGCTACATTTCTTGAAGAGCATTCTATGACAGAGTTCAAACCTCAAAGTAAAATGTTACTTGAGGAGTTACTTATTGGTACGACCAGTACACCATTGTTAAGTGTTGACAAAGACATAACACCTTCGACATCTGAGAGTCAGATGTAAGTTTTTCAAGATACCATGCCACCTCGATGTAGTGGGAGGGTCTTAAGACAACCTGAACGCTATCTAGGAAATGGTGAGGTGTAAGTTATTGCATCTTGTGATGGTATAGATGATCCATTGACTTATCGTAGTACAATGGAAGACACTGATAAAGAGGAATGGATCAAAGCCATGAACCTCGAGATGAAGTCTATGTACTCTAACTTAGTCTGGGAACTTGTAAACCAACCTGATGGAGTAAACCCATAGATTACAAGTGGATCTACAAGAGAAAAAAAGGAATAGATGGGAAAGTTCAGACTTTCAAGGCTAGGCTAGTGGCAAATGGTTATACCCAAAAATAGGGAGTTGACTATGAAGAGACTTTCTCGCTAGTAGCCATTCTTAAATCCATCATGATTCTTCTTTCCATTGCCGCATATTATGACTATAATTTTTGGAAAATTGATGTCAAGACTGCATTCTTGAATGGAAATCTTGATGAGAGTATCTATATGGTACAACCAGAGGGGTTCATAACCCAAGGTCAAGAGCAAAAAGTTTGCAAGTTGCAAAGGTCCATTTATGAGCTCAAGCAAACATCTAGATCTTGGAACATAAGGTTTGATACTAGATCAAGTCTTATAACTTTGTGCAGAACATCGATGAGCCTTGTGTCTACAAGCGTATCATTAATGGCAAGGTGATTTTCCTTGTGTTATACGTCGATGATATTTTACTCATTGGGAATGATGTAAAGATATTATCAGACGTGAAAATCTGGCTAGCTAACCAATTCTAAATGAAAGATTTGGGAGAGGCAAGTTATGTACTTGGGATTCAGATTATTTGAGATTGCAAGAAACGACTGTTAGTAATGTCTCAAGCATCTTATATCGACAAAATTCATGTGCGATTCGGTATGCAGAATTCCAAGAAAGGTAATTTACCTTTCAGGCATGAAATTTATTTGTCTAAGGAACAGTCTTCTAAGACACCTCAAGCAGTTACGGAGATGAGACATATTCTATATGCTTCAGCAGTTGGAAGTCTTATATATGTTGTGTTTTGCACAAGACCGGACATATGTTTTGCAGTGGGAGTAGTCAGTAGGTTTCAATCTAACTCACGATTAGATCATTGGGTGGCGGTGAAACATATTCTCAAGTATATTAGGAAAATGAGAAATTATATGCTTGTATATTCTAGTCAGGATATGATCCTGAGAGGATATACATATTCTGATTTTCAGACGGATGTCGATTCTAGGAAATCAATATCTGGATCAATGTTCACTCTAGGTGGTGGGGCTATAGTATGGAGGAGCATAAAGCAATCTTGTATTGTTGACTCCATCATAGAGGCTGAATATGTAGCAGCTTATGAAGCAGCTAAGGAAGCAGTCTGGCTCCGTAAGTTCTTGGCAGATCTGGAAATTGTTCCAGATATGGATAAACCGCTCACACTTTATTGTGATAATAGTGGTGCAGTGGCGAATTCCAAAGAACCAATAAGCCACAAGAGGGGTAAGCATATTGAGAGGAAATATCACCTCATCAGGGAAATAGTGCAGAGATGAGATGTCGCTGTTACACAGATTCCATCCGCAGACAACCTGACTGATCCGTTTATAAAGACCTTATTGGCTAAAGTTTTTGAAGGTCACCTAAAGGGTTTAGGATTACATGACATGTCCCATTTGCTCTAGTCCAAGTGAGAGATTGTTGAGATTTATACCCTAGAGCTTCATCTATTGTAAACGAAATTGATTATTGTAATAATAATAAATACATTATTCATTTATCAAAGTTGTTTGATTTATATCGCATATTGTCCAATTGTCTTATTTACCTTGATTACTCTTGTATTTTCAGACTTAGTGTATGTTTGATGCAATAGAGGATTTAAGTCTGAAGTTAGTAATCTAAATAGTCCATAGAGAGCAAACAAATAGGGTACTTTGTTTGTGGTTTATCTATATCCACGATCCATTCTATACTTGTATGACGACCTTGATTCAGGATCGTTCATGTAGTGACATGGGAATATAGGAACCTTGTATGATGAGATCATATAGGACTAGAATAAGATAAATATGAATTTCTTTTAATATCTGTTAATCGAATAAATTCATTTTATCTACTAGATGGTCTTATATGAATTCGATCTTAATCCCGAGTGTACTACGAACTTCTGCATGGTAGGCCATGTCCTTTGATTTACTATGATGTGGTCGGTGTTGCATTCCCGGCCAATAACTACGTATTTTGGGGATATGGTTTAATGTGTAGCTGGGAATTCACTCATTCTTACGAGAAGCAAAAGAATATCTTTTTAAGAATTGATTTGGGACTTGAACAATTTAAGCGCTCAATTTTTCTATTACGAATAGAAATTTTTATATTCATAATTGTTATGAATTAATTATTCATTATAGAATCAATAGTGCTTAAGAGACAAAATATTTAGAGGGGTTTAACGGACTTATGACCCGGCTCTATTTATGAGATATTCGTAAAGGACTATATCCATATGTAGTGACTATATCGATGGACACCGAAATTGTTCGGCTTATTTTTTCCATCTATGGTAACGGAAGTTCAACTTCGAGTTTTTAGTGGAATAACACGAAGTTAATAATTCGTAATATTTAAAGAAAACCGTAGGTCCATTTAGTCCCTGTACTAGCTCGATTAACTGTAGCAAACCAAATATAATTAGATTGTCTAATAATATGCTCATATTATATTTATATGTTATTAATAAGATTAATAATATTTTTGTCACAAATGAAAACTATGTTAAATTAGTTTAACTTAATATTTTCTAGAATTCTTTGTTTATGAGATAATCAAATCATGATTATTAGATAATAATGTTAGTAATAATTATGAGATAATTACTTCAACATAATTGAAGGTAATTAATTCATTAGTAAGATAATGATTTTTTATTTACCTTGGAGATAAAGTCATATTACTTACCATGCTCTCCAACTTATTATGTCTATTAGGTGGCATGTATACACCTAATGACTTTGTCATTAGCTAAATAATTCTTATGCTTTGGTAGGCATTCACATTAATGTGTTTGCTATTGCAAGAAAACATTAGATGCTTAAGGACAAAGTCTTTGTCTTTAGCTTAATATTTCTCATGCTTTGGTATGACATTCACATTAATGTGTTTGCCATTGTAAGAAAGCATTATATGCTTAATGACAAAGTTAGTTGGTTTGTGTAAGAGAATATAATCTCTACTATCTCTCCTCACTTGCAAGAGTTACCATTTCCATTCATTCACACAATTGCAAAGGAGAGAAAAGTGAGAGAGTTCAAACATTCACAATTATTGTGAGAGTGTTTGAAAGAAATTCCAAAAGCCAAACACAATTTGTGACAATTTCTTTCTCTAAATGGTTTGGAGTTTGATTTTATACTTCTCTAAAAGGTTTAGAGTTGAGTTTTGTGAGTGAAGCCCACACTTCGGTTTGTTTGTTTCGAGTCGTAGCTCGGAAGATCGGATGGTTGATCCAAGTATTAGACATCAAAGGAAACTCATCTACATACAAAGGAGCAATATCCATTCTTCAAGTGTTGGAGGATTTCGTCTACAACAAAGGGAGAAGGCAAAGAAAATTTTAAAGGTTCATACCGGAGCCGATGCCCACATTAGCAACTTCCGCTGAGCTAAGGAAAATCATTTCCTACAGTCGCGACGCTTCAAAATACGAGAGCAACTGTGAGAGCTGAATGTCTCGACGTCGCGACGTAAAGTGTTGGTGTCCCGACGCTTATAGGTCTAATCCTCGGTGTCGTGACGCTAATGGGTTAGAGTCGCGACGCTTCCCTAGGCAATGAGCATTTTTCTACTTAAAAACATTACTAAACACTTCCAATTTTCTCCTAATAATTCAAATACACCTAAAATTCAATTTTAACATCAACATATGTTATACAACTAGCATACATGTATTGTAAATACTTATATGCATTTGTTTGAATCAAAATACAAACTAATTATAATACCACTATGAAATATCTCATGAACAATTCTAGTTCACTCAAAGGTGGTCAAGTGATTCTAGAATGGTAGCCATAGCTCTAAACTTTAATCTAGAGTTTCAAACTCTTATTAATTGTTCTATGTCCAACATGAACATCTTTGACCTAATTAACAATCATATTGTGTTTATACTTCCAAAGCATCCTAACACAATCTATTAGCCTTATTTCAACTTCAAGCTCTGTAATAGTGCATCCAATACATAATTCATCATTATATGTCTCACTAATGAAAAACTCATTAATGAAGAACATAACTTAAGAGAAGTTCAAACTTACCTAGTAAGCTTGATGCAAGATCCAATTTACTTCTCCTTTGTTGAAATGGTTGAAGAATTTCCAAGGATTAGCAAGCTTGACTCCAAGATCCAATCTTGATTCCAATGCAAGCAAGCTTCACTCCAAGATCCAATCTTGATTCCTCGTTGTTGAAATGTTGTAGAGATCTTCCAAAGCCTCTCTAAACACTTCTCTTCTCTAGGCTAATTTCTCCAAAAATTACTTGTATTAGCTTTCTTAAGCTTCATTAAAACCATTGCTCAAGCTTGCTATTTATAGCAAAACTTAGGTAATTTTTAATTAATAAAAGTTCTAATCAACTTTTATGTGGGTTTAATCCAATTTGTCCAAATATGTATAATTAGGTGTGACTAATCACTTTTGTCTACCAATTGATTAAATCAAGACAAAGTACAATTAATAGATTAGTTACATGTCTACCACTTTGATTTAATCCAATTAAATCAAGACAAATACACCTATAATTACATATTTATAATTACCAAAATATCCTCAAATGGTAGAGATATTTATGAATTTACAATTAAGCCCTTGTGTAATTATTGAATTAATCCAATTAGGTCAAACTAAATAATCAATGTTATCCAATAACACTTGATTATCTTAGTTGATAATTATAATATTGAATATTATCTTTTATCAAAATTAATCGGCTACCCAAGTTCTCAACGAGTACACTTCATATTTGGACTCTCTAAGTTCAGACACGTTCGTCATATAAGCCTAGCTAATATGTACGCAATTCAGCCACCTCCGAATTCACGAAGAACACGAACGACCTTTCTGAACTATACAAGTCGAGGTCATCACTTATGTTTAACAATCCATCTGTCGTAGGCTATCCGAGTTGTGCTTAGGAAACATATAATACGCCATCAAGTTTCCGAGGCGCACATCTCATGTCGACATGTCCACGAATCTTTACAACTGATGCGATCCACACTAGGTGATCAAATTTGGCCAAAGTTTTAAGAATCATGACTTACTTACATGGATACATAAACCCTTTATGGTACACATACGGGCCGACAGATCCTATCTTGATTCGCACTTGATTAACTAATGCATCGGTCCACACCCAACGAACATCTAGATGCCAGAACATGAAAGGTTTCTGACATACGTGGCATCAAAGTGTGAAGGATCTCACATAAAATCAATGTTATCATATAGTCAAAGGATTACATATGCTACTCGACTTGAGGAGATTCCTATTGACAGTGGTGTGTACTTCCAACTATTATGAATCACTTGTGAGTCATTCAGTATTCGGTCCAGCCAATACCCATATGTCTATACGAGCTTCCAAAGCTCATGGTACATTGGGTTAAACCATTGGAACTCCAATTCCAATATGCAACATGTGCTAGTTTTCTAGGTTATAGGAATTCGACTGTATTCCAAAACCAACGACTATGAATATTTACTTTAAGAATAGTTTACAACAGTAATACTTATCTCAATGGCGGACCACCTAGTGTCCAATATTACTACATGACTATTGTAAGGTCAATGTCATTCTTAGCATATCTATACATCAATCTAATATGCATAATGACAATATCATTAATAAGGTATGAAATGAAAATGTAGTTATTTTATTAAAAAATAATATAATGTACAATAAATCATTCAGATTGGCGCTCTAAGCACCAACTCCAACAAACTCTCACTTGTTTCTGGATGGTACCGCAGTCTCATCTCCTCCATATGTTTATCGAATAACTTAGGAGGTAATGCATTTGTAAGCGGGTCTGCTATGTTGTCCAGTCCTTGAATCTTCAAGACCACTATGTCTTTTCGTTCAATAATCTCTCTAATTACGCAATATTTCATTTCCACGTGCTTAGTCTTGGAATGCATCTTCGACTTCTTAGCCCGTGCAATGGCTCCGTTATTATCATAGTACAATGGGATCGAATCTGCAATACTAGGCATAATGCCAAGTTCTGAGATAAAATTTCTTATCCAAACAGTTTCTTTAGTAGCTTTTGAAGCCGCTATAAATTCCGACTCAGTGGTGGAATCGACTGTTGAGCCTTACTTTGAACATCGCCAACTAGACCTGACCACCGGTCTGGTTCGGTTCCGAACCGGTCGGTTCCCAGTTCCACAAATGTGGAACCAGAACCGAACCGTTAGGTTTCGGTTCCGGTTCCATTCGTTTTTTTTTTTACTTTTTTTAAAATAAAAAATTTGAGATTGAAAAATTAATATAAAATTATGAATTTGAATTTATATAATAAACTTACATTAAATTACAAATAAAATTATTGTCTAAAAAATTAAAAATAAAATTAAGAAATTAAAGAGCTTGAACTTAAATTTTTAAAAACTTAAGTTGTCTATGTATCCTCCAGGGGTGAGAGGAATCAAAGTTCACGTAGTTCTATTATAATTTTAAGATATTTCCCCATTGTAATTTTACAATTCTTTAATTATCAATCATCATTATCAATGTCTATTGATCCTTCAGCTCCAGTTCCGCTTACACTTGCAGATGTAGTGTCGAACAAGTCTTCAAATTCAGCTCGGGTCTTCTTATTGCCTCAGATTAGCTCGGGTCCAATCATCCACATATGTTGTTGCTTCTAGAGTGCTTGGATGTAATGAAGACCGCCTAACTTCCAATATATTGACTCGCATGCTGAAGACTTGCTCAACCACAACGATGGAAACATATACTGCCAATATCTCTTTAGAAATAATTGATAATATAGGATATACATTTTGATGTCGGTTCCACCATTCAAGGATTTGAAAATTTTTACTAACTAAACTTTCAGTTGAAAATTCGAAATTTGTAGATAAATAATTATCTAATTCCGGGTTATAAGTCGTGTTATCTCTAGCTTTTTATT
>SKCR01046254.1:0-68286 GCA_019454045.1 Zanthoxylum bungeanum | reverse complement strand
CTCCTCACAGAGATTACTTCACAACCTATAAAGCGGGAGACTTTGGAGCAGTGAAGATGGGAAATATCAGTTCCTCTGGGATAGTAGGAATGGGTGATATTCAGTTGCGGACAAATGTCGGGTGTACATTGATCTTGAAGGATGTCCTGCATGTTCCAGAATTTCGGCTGAATGTACTCTCGGGGATAGCTCTTGACAAACAGGGCTATGAAAATCACTTCAGAAATGGCACATGGAAAATGACAAAAGGTGTCATGGTTGTCGCCCGAGGACATGCTTGCGGCGCACTATACAAGACTCATGTGAAGATTTGTGCAGATAGCCTCAAAATAGCTGAAAAAGAGGCTTCTCAAAATCTGTGGAACCAGAGACTCGGACACATGAGTGGGAGAGGGTTGTCTACCCTGAACAAGAAGAAGCTTACCAAGAATGCTGCACGAGGTCCTTGCAACCACTACTCGATTGGTAGATTTCTCTTCAAAGAGAAGATCAGAGTTGCTCAGTCTGGTGCACTCTGATGTTTGTGGTCCCTTGGAGGTTGATTCATTGGGCGGTAACAAGTATTTTCTGACGAAGGATCAGGTCCTAGATCAATTCAAGCTGTTCCACGCCATGGTAGAGCATGAAACAGGGAAGAAGCTGAAGTGCCTTCGCACAGACGATGGAAACGAGTATAGTTCCAGGGAGTTCGAAGCCTACTGCATGAGACATAGCATTCGACATGAGAGAACTGTTCCACACACTCCACAATATAATGGTGTCGCTGCAAGCATGAACCGCACCATTATAGAGAAAGTCAGAGGAATGATCAGTATGGCTAAGCTGCCAAAGCCATTCTGGGGAGAAGCTGTTCGTGCTGCCTGTTACCTAATCAACAGATCACCAACTGAACCGTTGAACTTGGAGATTCCGGAGAAAGTGTGGTCTGGTAAGAATCCCTCATACACTCACCCTAGAGTATTCGGTTGTTTAGCCGTTGTACATGTATCCAATGAGTTCAGGGAGAAGCTCGATGCAAGGACAACTCCATGTATATTCCTAGGCCATGGAGATGAAGAATTTGGATACAGACTATGGGATCCGAAGGAAAAGATGGTCATCAGAAGCCAAGAAGTAGAGTTTCTTGAAGACCGAACAATTGAAGACATTGAAATGCCCAGAATGTCTTCCAATACCAGTGCCAACAGAAATCCAGACCCAGCACCAGCACGATTGGCCACAGATATGGTGCACGAGGAAATTCCAGAAGCAAAACCAGAGGAGGCAAATGAAGATGTTGAGCGGGGGGAGACACAGCCTGTTCCATCGGAGATGACAGAAGAAAGTGTTGAGCAGGGGGAGCCGCAACCCACTCCACTAGAAGCTACAAGATCATTCACAGAGATGGATGCTGACAGACCTCCTGAAACCAGTGGACCTCGGACAAGAAGATCTGAGCGAGGCAGGATTCCATCAACCAGATATCCGGGATTCGAATATATTCTGCTTACTGATGTGGGGGAGCCAGAGAGTTCCCAAAGGCAAAAAGGCACTGAATAACAAATGGGTGAAGAAACACGGCAACAGAAGATTACTGTGCAGAGACACAGTGGATTGTACTATGCAGAGACATAGCAGAAGAATACTGTACAGAGATGCAGTGAAGTGTGCTGTGCAGAGACACAGCCGACATGTCAACAAAGGAACAATGTTCGGGACAAGCTAGAGTTGTGCAGAGACATAACCGGGATAGCTGTCAGATGATACATAGAACTACGATTGGCTTGATCCCGACTCAGGGTACGTAGGCAGTCATTCAGATACAGCCAGGGGTGGATCCTTTGGAGGATCCGGATTTGGATGATTGATGGTCGGCTCAGATTTTTTTGGCAAATCTTCACCGAGGGGGAGATTTGTGAAGACAGCTTTGCTCCATGAGCACTGGCACCGAAATTAGAAGAAAGAAGAAGCCAGCAGGATGGAGCTAGCAGCAGCTGGCAGCAAGTGTGCCAAACCGCGTGGCACTGTTCACGCGGTTGGACACTATAAAATGAGCCATCATACCTCAGTTATTATCATCCCAAAGTGTGTAAGCTCCAAGTAGAGAGCTTGAGAGAGTGTGAGGTTTTTTGTTAAGTTTCTAGTTGTAAACTTGTAGTATTTATTCTTGTAGTAATAAATACAATTCGGGTTTTCCTCAAATCTTCTCTAAAGTGATCGGTGAATCACAACATTTAATCCACTAACTCATATAGATTTTATAGCTTTACATATTGATGATAGGTAAGTTTAGATGGAAAGAGGAAGGCTGAGCTTGTGAAGCAGTACATGAGAAGACGCGTTTGCACAAAAGAATAACAAGATTTATGTATCTAAGGCCAATAAAGGTAGAAGACGTGTGCAATTTGAACTATGAGATTGAACTTAGGTGCATTTGTGCAAGGAAATGTTTCCCCAACAAATGAAATCTAAGTTGTTACCTTGAGGAGATGGCCCATTTCAGATTCTTCAAAATATCAATGACAATGCATATAAAGTGGACCTCCCAAGTGATTACCAAGTTTCTGTTACATTTAATGTCTCTGACTTATTTTGTTTGATGCAAATTTGAGGACGAATCCTTTTGAGGAGAGAGAGAATGATGTAGTTCAAGGCAATGTGCAAGATTAACAAGTCAAGGAAGGTCTAGGGCTAAGAAGATAAAGAAGCAATGTTTGGGTTTGTTAAGGAGACAATGGCCGAGACTACCAAATGAAACATCAAGGTTTCAACAATATTGAAGATGGACTTATCACATGAGAAACTACCATGGATTACATTGATTCAAGCCTTGCATTGAAGGTTTTTTCTTTCGTTAAATTAACTATATATAAAAGGTTGAACTCTAACATGGCCCATTCTTGACGTGACCTAATGGTTTATTATGACTTGGGCGTGCATAGAGAGTTAATTGGAGTTAAATTAAGAATTACATATAATATTGGTATGTTGGTTTTCTATTGGCGCGTGTTACAACTTAGGCAATAATAAAGATTCAATATATTTTCGTGAGAAAATATCTATGTTATTATTTTAGAACTTAAACCCATCAAGGGATTTGCACATTTTGTGACGTTAGCTTGCAATTGAGATTCTTGAGGCATTGTTCTCAAACGGGTCGATCTGACCACTCGGCTTTCTTGGATTGAGAGTTAACTTATTAATTTGTGCGTTTACAAGACATAGTTCTTTCTGAATTCGCATCAGCCGGCCATACGAGTACTTTACACAATCATATATATCATATTTATTTGGAAAACATAAAAAACAAACAGGGAATAATTTTTTTTCCCAAAATACAAAGTGCAACATCATTTTTTACGAGCAAAATATTTTTTTTATTATAATTTTCCCAAATAAAGAAAAATACACAAATCTAATCTGGGCTTAATCCGGATTTGAACACAGGAATTTAAACCCATCAACACAAATAAAATAAACCCTACGAGAAGATCTGCTCTTTCATTAGGCATTAGCTGGAGTATCAACACTAGATGATACATACACAAAGCAAAGCCAAAAATGAAGAAGCATTCTTTATTTATCATTAATATCCCTAAAACATAAATCACAAAGACTACTGACCATCCATTATTGATCATCACCATCATCAAGATGCAACACCCACTTAATTAACAAAGCTTACTGCAAAAGCAGCGGCGACGGAACCCTTGGCATTTGCCACCGGAGAAGCCTTCGTTTCTACAGACCATAGCACAGTTGTGGTCGCTTAAGCATCCGCCATGGAAACGGTGGCTCTGTGACTGACAAACCCTACCGTCTGCTGGCATCATCATCTCTTCTGCCATTTTCATTATCATTTAACATCCATGAGATTAATTAACATATATACCAAATAAAAGCATGCAAGAAAAAAATAACTTGCATAGCTCATGTAAGTAGTAGCATAGACAGAATACTTGATGCAAAATTTGTACAAGATTTTTTAAATTTTCTTTAATTTATAATACACATTTAATTTACAATAGCACCGTTAGACTCTTAGTGACTCCGTCCCTGCATGCAAGTACAATGAAATTAAAGAGATAATGAAATGTAAATGGAGGAGAGATTCTTACGGGAAGAAAATAGAATGAGTAGCACCAAGAAAATCCCAAAGAATCTCTTCATATTTTCACTCTCTCTCTCTTTTTTTCCCCACAAATACAGCTCGAATGATCAGACAAATTGAACAACAATTGGCTCGTTACCCCCCCTCAATATATAGATAATGTTATGATAGAAGTTGAAGCTGGATAGATAAGAGTGCACACGCAGACACAGACATACAGTGCCCTATGCTGTCGGCTTTTGGCTGCAGCGTCGGTGGGAGACTAAAGTTACTTTAGTCACGAGCGCGGAACAACATCACATGCTCGTGCAGATTGATAAGTCATTGTCTGTGTCATGAAGAACTGTGCAAATTTGTACGTGACTTTGAGGCTTTCAATTTTCGAGTGTTTAAAACTATAAATTAAACAGAACCTTTATTGTATTTACCGCTGTAATAAATGAGTTATTAATAAATGAGTTATTTGAATTCAAAAATAATAATTCGATTATTAAATGAGATTGATTCACAAAAATTCGATTCGAATTATTTTATTACTTGTGCATACTTTTCAAAATAAATTCGACTTGAATTGTATATAGACACAACTCGACTCGATGTCATATATATATATATATATATATATATATATATATATATATGTATGTATCACAAACATTTGAAATTTGTAAGAAAATTATTTGAAATTTGATGAAGTTAATAAAAAATTAAAAATTGAATTTTTTAAATTAATCGAGTTCGAACCGAGTCAAATTATTTAATAATCGCATTTAAGTCGAGTTCGATTCTAATATTTTATTAACGAGCTGAGTTCGAATAACACATCGACTTGATTATATCCCTAATTATACCTATGTGAATGGACAGTATTTCCAGCATATTGATTATAAATGGACATCTTTATTTTATAAAATATGGATGTATTCTAAAAAATTAAAAAAAAAATATATATATATATATATATAATATATTAAAATATCCATATTGGTCGTATTTAGAAGGACTATATGAATATATTTATGGTATTTATTAATGGGAAATATTAACGAGCTAAGGGCATTTATTAAAGATATATTTTAGAAAAATTTTCATGGGAAAAAAGAAAAAATAATTAATATTTTGACAATTTTTTACATTTCACATCAAAATAATGTGAAAATTTTCATAAAATGGATCTTTAATTAATACCCTCATGACTCTCGTTATCGTTAGCATGAGTCTTTATTATATGCATCTTATCTTTGCTTTGGCAGTGAGAGAATCTGTTCACGTGCAATTGCATTGTCTGATCGTTTGCAGTGAATAATTTGCATGAGAAACTGTACACAATTAAAAACGACATGGTAATATGCCGTGGCCATGCATGGGTGTTTAAATCACTTGGGTGGGTAACCCTGCAACCGGCCACTTGGTTTTTGTCGACGTTAACACATTTTCTGAGTGTCGGTTAGTATATGATTATATTTCAAAATAATTAAAATTTTATTATTTATATATTTAAAATTGTGGGCTGTCAAAATGAAATAGAGAAAAGTGTATGCTACCTAATTCACTGGTCTTGACCTTTGGAGTCTATAATCAATTCTGGGATTTGTTTTGAAAGCTTTCTATAATTAGATCTGCAAGTGTGTATTTATAGGTTTGAATCTACCCATCCATTTCTAATCGTTTGCAATAAAGTTGCTCATAAAGAGTGTAATATGTTATGCTTTAATTATATTGAGTAATGAATTTTTCCAACCTCATCATCTGTTAAAGTCAAAGAAGACAAGCACAGAAAGATGATTTGAAAAGAAAAATTAATTAATTATGTGGGTGGGTCCCACATGCTTAAAAAAATAAAAAAAAATAGAATTCACTAGTTGCACAGTGATAACATTACTTGTCAAGTTGATGATAAATTGATCATACGAATCAGGAAGACTTTGAAGTAGAATCTCCGCATATTCACTTGTTGATATATGACCGGCGTAAACACACACGTATAACGCAAGCGTACGTATCGTTCAAGTAGTATAAAAAGTATCGATCCCACGAGGACTTAAAACCTTATTTATTAATGTTTATGAGTTTAACTGTTTACTGGTATCTAACAGATTGATTTGATTTGGTTGGAAAAAAGGCGATGATTCTAAATTTAAAACAAGTAAATAAATTTTTGCTTAAGTGAAATGATGAAATTCCAATTTATAAAAATCTATCCAGGGTTGTGACTTATTTCAATATTATTTAAAAGATGAAGTAGTTATCTTATAGTTGGGTAATATATCAATTTAATAATCTGGAACACTAAATTATGTAAAAGCCTCTTCCGATGGTCAATTACAAATATCTAGTATAATTCAATTGAACCATATGCCTATGTCAACCAAATTACCTAGATTCATTAAATTCAAGTTTCAATTATGGCTACCCCGCCCAACAGGTATATTCCTATCCTGTAAGGAAATCTATTAAAGGGTTATCTATCCTCAAGGAAGATCGTGGGCTATTGAGTCTAAGGTCTTAAACTTAAAATCTCTATGTCTAGTTCATTTTAAGTTTACCTAATCAATTTTATTAATGGCCAGGTAATAAAAAGGCTTTAAGATTAAGACTCAATAAATAAATCTTTAAATTACCCAAACTATAATCTAACCCTTATAAACCGGTTAAATTGAAATTCATCACAACCCTAGATAACTAACTTAGCTATGACACATAATTAGGGCTAAAAACTTAAAAGACTTAAAATAAAATTGCATAAAGTAAATGCGGTAAAATAACTGCTGAAAGTGAATTAAAATAAAATTGCTAAGGTAAAAGAAATTACTTCTACTATATACTAATTAGATTTCTCCCATAATATAATATAAGCTTTGCAAAACATTTCCAACCAGCCATATAGGCGGTATCTTGATTTAATCAGTTTAAAAACAACCAGCCATAAAGGCGGAATCATTTTAATATAAACCAGCCATAAAGGCGAAATCAAAATAACCAGCCATATAGGCGGAATGAAAATAAACCAGCCATAAAGGCGGAATTAAAATAACCAGCCATAAAGGCGGAATTTAAAATAACCAGCCATAAAGGCGGAATGAAAACAACCAGCCATATAGGCGGAATAACATTACCAAATGACCAGTCTGGCGGTATCCTTATTAAGTCCAATTTAAAACTTTGAATATATTATATTTATGGGAGAATAATCTAACAAGCAATAGTAAAAGAATTACCTTTTACCCTAGCAGAGGGAAGTTACCTCCTCATTGATGAATAGTAAAAACTGTAAAATAAACAAAGTAACTTATTATTATTACAGAACGTAATTAAAAATTACAAAACTAAATTAAAAGAACTTAGAGAGAGAAGAACTCCCTAATTACATCGAATTAGTGAGAGGAAATGGTACAACAAAAACTGAAATCTCGAGCTCTATTATAGGCGCGGATAGGGTCTGGACGTCGCGACGCTTTGTAACAGTTCCGCATCGCGACGCCAGCTACAGTGACACGTGTCACGCGGTGATTCGACGGCTCAGATCTTATCCGATGACGTGGCACTGTTCATGATGTCATTGCTTACGTCACACTGATGATGTGGCACTGTTCATGACGTCATTGATGACGTCACGCTGACGTGTGGATGGCGATTGTCGGCAGCGTCAGATCTTGACACGTGGCACCGGCGCACATTAGCAAGTCCGTTGAGATGTTGACACGTGGATGGCGCACGTTAGCAAAGTCAAACTTTTCAGATTCTGACCCGTTGACCTGGCGCACTTTAGCAAAACCGGCGCATGTTGGGCGTCGCGGCGCGCAATTCTCCAGCGTCGCGACGCGAAGAAGATGAAAATATTCCTGTTGACGCATTTTTGTCCGGTTTTGCCCCAAATTGCCTCCAGTGCTATCCAAACTTTATTTATCTGCAAAATAACAACAAAACACATCAAAACGTTCATAAATATCGAGAAACAATACAAAACATTAGGTCAAATGAGTGGGAATAAGTGATATAAATACCATTCATCAATATACTATAATCCAACACAGTGAGTTGGAAAAATTGTGTATTCAAGTTGTTGATGTGATCCGTCATGAATGTAGACTCACTCATTCGAAAAGTGTAAAGTCTCATCTTTAAGAAGATCTTGTTATGTAGTGACTTGACCTTGTACAATTTAGTAAGTGCATCCTAAATCTCTTTTGCAGTCTTCTTCTCTGCAACACTGGATAACACAGAATCTGCTAAGGCTAAATGCAAGTTGCCTATAGCATTTTCAACCATATCCTTCCATTTTTCATCAATTATTTCATCTAGTCTCTTTCCAATTGCTACTAAGTAATAATCTTTTCTCAATAGTGCTTTTATTTTAAGTTTCCATAGGGAAAAGTTGCTCCCGTTGAACTTCTTAATTTCGAACTTTCCTACCATGTTTCTGATGACGATCAGCTTCTCACTTGAAGCAGCTTTTACTATTTCACCGTGAATAGTATCGTATAAAATACTATATATGTGAATAAAACCATATATGTGAAAAGTACCATATACATGAATAGTATAATACTGTATATGTGAATAGTCTCCATGAACAGTAACCCTGAACCTGAAGCTTTGATACCACTGTTAGGAGATCCTAGGCTGAAGATGGCACGTAAGTAAAGCGAAATTGAGAATAATTGTTAGTTTATGAGGCGTTGTCTACCATATAACAATACAATAATTTTAAGAGGCATAGCCTGCCATAAATATTAACAATAAAATAAAATAATGAGACACATATTTAACGTAATAAAGCCCTCAATGTGAGGGAGATAGATTTAACTTGATAAAACTCTCAATGTGAGGAAAATATCCACAGACAAAAGTAGAAGGATTTCACTATAGTGAAAATAATTTTACAACCTCTCTCTAAACACATGGAGTGAACAATCTCACTCTCTTAGACTATGGGAATTACAACTCCCTCACAAACTCTTAAGAAGAAATCATATTTTCTCTCTTAGAATACATAGGATTTGGTTGAAAATAGAATGAAGAAAATAATGAAATGAAACCTCTAAGAGTTTGTGAGGGAGTTGTAATTCTCATATTCTAAGAGAGTGAGATTGTTCACTCCATGTGTTTAGAGAGAGGTTGTAAAATTATCAGAAACATGGTAGGAAAGTTTGAAATTAAAAAGTTCAACGGGAGCAACTTTTCCCTATGGAAACTTAAAATAAAAGCACTCTTGAGAAAAGATTATTACTTAGTGGCAATTGGAAAGAGACTAGATGGAATGATTGATGAAAAATAGAAGGATATGGATGAAAAAGCTATAGGCAACTTGCATTTAGCCTTAGCAGATTCTGTGTTATCGAGTGTTGCAGAGAAGAAGACTGCAAAAGAGATTTAGGATGCACTTACTAAATTGTACAAGGTCAAGTCACTACACAACAAGATCTTCTTAAAGAGGAGACTTTACACTCTTCGAATGAGTGAGTCTACATTCATGACAGATCACATCAACAACTTGAATACACTATTTTCCCAACTCATTGTGTTGGATTATACTATATCAACAAGTGAATATACGAAGATTCTACTTCAAAGTCTGCCTGATTCGTATGATCAACTTATCATCAACTTGACAAGTAATGTTATCACTGGTAATCTAGTATTTGATGAAGTTGCAGCTGCTGCTCTAGAAAAAGAGTCTAGGCGCAAAAATAAAGAAGACATATCATCTAGTTTGCAACAAGTAGAAGCATTGACGATGACAAGAGGGAGATCAAAGAAACGTGACTCAAGTAGGAGTCAAAACTATGGCAGATCGAAATCAAAAAGTAAGAAGAATGTTAAATGCTACAACTGTGACAAGAAAGGGCACGTCAATAAATATTGTTGGAATATGAAGAATGGTACAGAAAAAGCTCCTATTGTAACAAAATCTCATGGATGTGTTGCAAATACTTCTAAAGAAGGTGGCGCACTTTACAATGAAGTAACAATGGTGTCCAATGATAGTAGAAAACATTTAAGTGATGTATGGTTGGTTGATTCTGCAGAAACATGGCACATGACCTCTAGGAGATAATGGTTCTGTCATTATGAACCTATCTCTAGAGGATCGGTTTTTCTAGATAATTATCATGTCTTGAAAATTATTGGGATTAGAGCCATCAAAATAAAGATGTACGATGGTACTATCCGCTGACCGGTGCGTAATCACACGCGTATAACGCAAGCGCACGTATCGTTCAAGTGGTATAAAAAGTATCGATCCTACGAGGACTTAATACCTATTCTATTAATTTATGAAGCCAAATGTTTACAAGTACCTAACATATTGATTTTTTTGATTGAATGGTGACTTTAAAATTAAAACAAGTAAAATAGCGTGAAAGTAGATTAAGGAAAATTCAATATTATTAAACTATCCAGGGTTGTGAATTCTTCCAATATATTTTTAATGATGAAGTGGTTATTTCATGTTTGTGTAATATATTGGTTTACTAACCTGAAACACGAAATTCTGCAAAAGCCTTTGTCGATGGTCAGATGCAAATACCCAGTGTAATCCGATTAAATCATATGTCTATGTCAACCAAATTACATGAATTCATTAAGATTAAGTTCCAATTGTGGTTACCCCCGCCTGACAGGTATATGTCTATCCTGTAAGGAAATCTATTAAAGGGTTATCTATTCTCAAGGAATATCGTGGGCTATTAAGTCTAAGGCTGAAACCTAAAATTCCTTCGTCAAGTTTATTTTAAGTTTACCCGATCAATCTTATTAGTGGCCAGTTAACAAGAAGCATTAAGCTTAACACTTAATAAGTAAACCTTTATATTACCCAAACTATAAAATAACCCCTTATAAACGGTGATATTGGAATTCATCACAACCCCAGATAACAGGCTTAGCTACGAAACATATTTACAACTAGTAAAAACTTAAAAATTATATACATAAAGTAAAATGCTGAAAAGTAAATGCTAGAAATTAAAATAAAAGAAAATGCTAGGGTTAAAAGATCCACTTTTATTACTACTATTTTAGATATCTCCCTTAATAAATATATTAACTTGTGTGATATTACCAACCAGCCATATAGGCGGTAACTTGATTAAGTCAAATTAATAATTAATTACCAACCGACCAACCAGGCGGTATCCTTGCTTAGTCAGGTTAAAACCAATTTAATATCAATTACCAACCGGCCAATATAACGGTATCCTTATTAAGTCAAGTTTTAAATAGTTATTATATTATAATTAAGAGAGATTAATCTAAATAGCAATAATAAAAGCTTTACCTTTCACCCTAGCAGGGGGAAGTTACCTCCTCATTGCTGTATATTAAAAACTGAAAAAGTAAAGAAAGTAAATTACTATTACAAAAAGTAAATAAAATAATTACAGAACTCAAATTTAAAAAAACTAGATACAAACTCTTTAGTATTATCAGAGAATTACAGAGAGGAAGGTACATCTGAAAACTGAAATTTTGAGCTGAATTTATAGGGGTTGATAGGTGCCACACGTCGCGACGCGACAACTTTTACATGTCGCGACGCGCTGACGTGGCAGACGCTCATTGGCTGCTTTGATCTCTTATCTGCTGACGCGACACAGGCCCAATAGAATGCTGACACGTGACAGATTTGGATGATTAACTCAATAATTATGTTGACGTGGCGACACTTGGCGATGTTGATTTTCGGCACCATGTGATTGCGACACGTGTCACGAGATGATTGGCTGATGATGATGTGGCTGACAAGTGGAACGATGACCCAGCAAGTGACTGATGTGGATGCCATGTGGCTGACATATGGACGACACGTGGATGACATGTGGCGATGGCGATTGTCGGTAGCATGTGATGGTGACACGTGTTCGACTCACGTTAGCATGATTTGCTGTGATGTTGACATGTAGCAGGCATACGTTAGCAGGTTTGGCGCACGTTAGCAGGTTCGGCACACGTTAGCATCCGGCGTATTTTAGCAGAACTCCTCTGATTGGTCCACATGTCCCGGAGCATTTTAGCAGAGGTCCGACGCACGTTAGTGGTCGCGACGCAGGTTGCGCGTTGCGACCCGTCAAAAGATAGTTTTGCCCTTTTTGTCTGTTTTTCACTGTTTTGGCCCCAAATCACCTCCAGAGAGTCCTGAAATTTTATTTATTTACAAAATAACACAAAACACATCAAAATATTCACAAAGCTCAAGAAAATATATAAAATATTAGGTCAAATGAGTTAGAAATGGTGATATAATTACCACTCATCACACCCCCAAACCTAACATTTTGCTAGTCCTCGAGCAAAACAACAAAATAAATTAACATAAACATCTTTAAAATAAGTTTAAGCTAAGCCACTTTCGTAGGGATCACAGTTACATTTAGCGTATGCAACAAGCCTTTAAACCCTCGTGAGGGCTTACAACAATGATACCCACAAACGTTTGATAAAAGTAAAAAATATAGTAAAACTAATGCACACAAAAACAAAAAGACAAGAGAAAAGAGAATAAAGAAGTTAGTGACTAACCAGGTGAAACTTCTTATCCAAGTTAATAATTGTTTTCTTTCCTTCTAAATTACTGAATATATAAATTCTCCAATTATTTTTATTATTCTCCATACACACAGCCAATAAAATATTAATCAACTCATTTTTCCCACAATAGTCACAAGTGTAGTTGAGAAGAGAATAATATTTTTGTCCTAAAATTTTATCAGAATTCACAACTTTTTTTAAGTAATGGAATATTTTTCTGATTTTTCTGATTTTTTTTATATATACAACATCTTTCATCCATGTAGCGAGCTTTAAGCTAGTGACTCCCAGACCAGTTGGCTTTAGGGAACTAGGTGTTAAGACACCCCTATGGACTTAATTACTCAGACTTCATATATATATATTTTGTAACATCTTTGATCCATGTAGCCAGTTTTGCGCCAGTAGCTCCCAAACTAGTTGGTTTTAGGGCACTAGTTGTTAAAATACCCCTACGCACTTAATAACTCGGATCTCAAACTTTTTTTTATCCATCGCTTTTTTATATGATTCCTCCAATTAAACTAGAGCACTGAATATTACAAACTCGTCAATTATAACTCATGTCTAGATGTTACCATGTATGTTGATAAAACCTGTCAACTGAGCATATGAAGATCCATTTTAATCAGTTTTATGGAGAATTCACAAATTAAATAAGTCAAAAGGAAATAAATAAAAATTTACTTGTTCCGAAATAGGTTGAGATACGTCTCAGGAGTGGAAACTCCTTACACAGCTATCTCACACCAATTTCACCCGATCAATCAAATTAAAAACACAAAATAGTTTTTGATTTTTATAAAAAATTTAATTTTTTTGAATTTTTTCGAAACATTTTGACTAAAACAATAAAATAAAAATAACTATACAAAAACAAGATACTAGGCAACTATTACCCCTCCCCCAAACCTAAATGAGACATTGTCCCCAATGTCTTAAAAAGTAGAAGAAGAGTTGAGAAGGTAGTATCTGGTTAGCTGAAATTCTATATCTAGAAAGGAAATTAAAGGTTGAGATCCAGATTTATTCGAAGCTTCTTACCACGATCATCATCGGACCATTTTATCTTGGAAATGATATGATCAATTTGTGGTTCATAGGCTAAGATTTGGTCAATTAAATCTGGGGCAGTTCTGGCAGTGAAGAGAAGTTCTTTAAGAGGTTTTGTTATGAACCCATTTCTCCGGGTATCATCAAGAAACACACAAAGAAAGTCATAAAATCCATCGACATTAAACAGTCCTAGTGGTTTCTGGTGTATGTTCAGGTTCGCCCATGATAACACTGTAAAGATTTCCTCCATAGTACCCAAGCCACCTGGCAAATCAATATAAGCATCAGAACGATTAATCATTTCCACCAGTCGTTCAGACATTTCTGGCACGATCAGTTCCTCTCCAATTGATGGTCCTATTAGATTTTCTTCAGCCAAAGGTTTTAGGATGATTCCCAGAACTGGACTGCCTCCTTCCTGTACGGCATTTGAAACGATCCCCATTAGTCCAAGATTGTCTCCGCCATATACTATGTGCATATTCTTCTCAGTTATAACTCGACCCAAATCATGTGCTGCTGCTATGTCTTGTGGCTTAGTACCAACACTAGTACCGCAAAACACACATATTTTTTCAACTATTCTTTTTGAAGTAGCTTCCATTTTTATGTGTTTCTTTCTCAAATATAGATGCCTTCAAAAGTGCAATGATGAGTTGAATTTATAGAACCTGAAAAAGAGTGAGTAATAATAGCACTAGTACCTGCCAAATGAAAATTATTAGTTAAACAATAAAATATATCGTGAAAGTTAAATAAAAATATGGATTCTGTCGGAGAAAATAAAAGAAAATAACAAAACAAATCACAATTATTAGGAAAAGACAAAGAGATAATAATATTTACAATAATTTACAGCTTGATTGACGTCTATGTGTCAGGGACAAGCTTCCCATCCAATTTTCTTAAAAATTGGCAACAAGGTCTTTTTGAGTCAGATTCCCGAGACTATACTGTTGTCTTTCCTTTTGGAATGTGTATATAACACGCAAATTTCGTGATACACATATCCAATGGGATGCGTCTCAAGAGTCTTAGATATGTCATCTAAAGACTCCTTACTCAAGCCATCCCTAATGAATTCTATCTTATCTTCACGGTTATCAGACATCATTCCTAAAGAACGACAACAAGTATCACAAAACATACGAGCACATTTATAGCATACACCCATTCTTTTAGCTATTCTCTTTTTAGCATATGTGCTTCTTCATAAACCAGACAGATGTGAAATAAAAGAGTCAGAGGACTCACCTGCCAATCGGACTAGTGCTTCAATAATCCAATGAATATCAGTAGGAATACCTTTGATCATCAATAGTCTCATCTATTCCAAGCGAGCTTTGTAGACTTTTATAAGTGATTTTTTAGGGAGAGAATGAAATTGCTTATGAAGATTTGCGAGAACTTCTTCCATCCTGAAAATACAAATTAAACACTTAGAAAATAAAACATTAGGCTAAATATATACACAAATTGCGTGGGTTGCCACCCAGCTAGCGCTAAGTTTAACGTGTGACACTTTCTTTTTGTCGCTTAATTGTTTCTCCCCAGTAGTGATTGACACGCTTGTTTTTAACCTTGAATGTTTTATTGGAGTTGGGATCCTGTATCTCAATGGCTCTATCTGGTAAAACTTTGGTGATTAAGAATGGACCTGCCCACCGTGATTTTAGCTTCCATGGGAAGAGTATCAACCTTGATTTGTTTTATAGTACTTGCTGCTCCGGTTCCAGTTGTATGCGCACTAACTTCTCATCATGTTTCTTTCTGGCATTTTCTTTGTATAATTTGTCATTCTCAAAAGGCTGAATGTGAAATTCCTCCAATTTTGTGAGCTGGTGGAACTGTTTCTCTTCTGTTGCTTGTAGTGCAAGAATAGGCTTCTTCAGTACGCAGAACATTTTATCTTCAGGCTCCATAGACAGTTTGTTAGTAGAACTTTGCATTGTATTGGAGTTCTGGATGGTACTATGTATCACATCAAGCCCGAAACATTCCTCATTCTTTTCGTCATCCGGGAATTCCATGGCTTTGAAAACATTGAATTTTACTTCTTGGTATTGTCTCATGATTAGTTCTCATTTTTGTACATCAATAATGGTTCGACTTGTAGCCAAGAATGGTCTCCCGAGTATGATCGACACTTCTTCGTCTTCCTCTATATCAAGGACAATAAAATCTGATAGGAAAATAAATTTGTCAACTTTGACCAGTACATCTTCAATTACACCTCTCGGAAATACGAGCGTTCTATCAGCAAGTTGCAGAGAGACTGATGTGGGCATTGTTTCTCCAATTTGAAATTTCCTGAAAATAGAAAATGCATCAAGTTAACACTCGCACCAAGATCACACAAAGCCCTACCGAAGTTATGTTCTCTTATGATACAAGGGACAGTAAAACTGCCAGGATCTTTCAACTTTGGGGGAAGTTTCCTCTGAATGATGGCGCTGCATTCTTCTGTCAATGATACTGTCTCGTAATCTCCCAATCTCCGCTTTCATGACAGAATGTATTTCGTGAATTTGACATAACTGGGCATTTGTTCCAATGCTTCTGCAAATGGAATGTTGATATGTAGCTTTTTGAAGATCTCCAAAAATTGAGAAAACTGCTTGTCTAGTTTATTTTTCTGGAGATGTTGTGGAAAAGGTGGAGGTAGAGTGATTCTTTCTGGTTCTTTTTCCTTTGCTTCTTTTTCTTTCATCTGATGCTCTTTTTCTTTTGGAATTTCTTCAATGGATGCCTTTATTCCAACATCTTTGTTGATCTCAGTACCGCGTTTTAAAATGATGGCATGACATTGCTCTTTCCCTCGGTTCCTTGGATTTGGTTCTGTGTTGCTGGGAAGATTTCCCGGCGGTCTATAACTCTGAGCATTGCCCAGTTGTCCAATTTGATTATCCAGTGCTTTAATGGAATCAGATTGAATTTGAAACACAGCATCATATTTTTTAAGCTGAGTCACCACTTCCGCTATTCCTGGTTCATTTGCCTGCTCTTGGCCTTTATTCTGTTGCTGTTGGAATCCGGATGGTGGATAGTTCTGCTGTTGGAATCCAGGTGGTGGATTGTTCTTCTGCCCTGAATTGTTGCTCCATGAAAAATTGGGATGATTCCTCCACCCTGGGTTGTAGGTGTTGGAATATGGATTGTTCCCCTGTCTGTTGAAATTATTGACATAATTCACCGTCTCTTATTGTTTATTTGGCTCTGGTCCTCTTCCATAAGGTGAACTTGTGGATCCTGCAATGTTTACAACTTACGTGCTGAGTGTTTCCAGGCATTTGCACATCTGATCCAACTTGGTATTCACTGCTGAGTTGGCTCCAACTTCATAAATTCCTGCAATTCTCTGGATCATGCTCATTTATGTTGGCTATAAGGAATTATTGTTAGCCATTTCTCAATTAGGTCTCAGGCTTGATCTTATCATTTTGCCATCAAAGCTCCTCCAGCAGCAACATCAATTATGGTTCTCATCAGTCCAGAAAGTCCATTATATAAAGTTTGGACTTGGAGCCATTTTGTAATCTCATGGTGAGGACATTTCCAGAGTAAATCCTTGTACCATTCCCAAGCTTCGTAGAGAGTTTCCGAGTCATGTTGTACAAAGGATGTGATGTCATTCCTCAGTTTTGCTGTTCTGGCTGGTGGAAAATACTTTGCAAGGAATTTGGTGGCTAGAGTATTCCAAGTTATGATGGAATTTGCTGGTAGTGAATTTAGCCAAGCTTTAGCTCTATCTTTTAAGGAATATGGGAAAATCTGCAGTCTCATTGCTTCTTCACCTGCTCAGTTGTAATTGAAAGTGTCGCAAACTTCCAGGAAGTTACTGATGTGGGCATTAGGATCTTCAATTGTGTTCCCCCCAAACTGAACTGACTGCTGAATCATCTGAATGCATGTTTTGATGTCACACGCATTTGCTGGTAAGTGAGGAAGTACAATACAGGAAATGAAGCTGTCAACCACCAGAATGGTTCCGTCTCGAATGGGAATTGGTGGTGCCACTTCTAAAGGTTCAGGTTCCATGTTGACAATTGCTTCTTGGCCTTCTCGCTTTTCCCTTCTCAACTGTCTGATGGTTCTTTCAATTCTGGGTCAAGCGGTCAGAGTTCAAAGCTTCTGGTTCACTCATGTAGTGTCTGAGAACTTGAAACACAAGAAAACATAAATAATAAGTAAAAAGAATTTAGACACTAGTAACGTATCTAACCCCGAAAATAATAGTGAAAGATAACTAAGTCCCTGACAACGACGCCAAAAACTTGACCAGTGCATAATCACACGCGTATAATGTAAACGCACGTATCGTTCAAGTAGCATAAAAAGTATCGATCCTACGAGGACTTAATACATATTCCATTAATTTATAAAGCCAAATGTTTACAAGTACCCAACAGATTGATTGTTTTGATTGGATGGTGAATTTAAAATTAAAACAAGTAAAATAATGCGAAAGTATATTTAGGAAAATTCAATATTATTAAACTATCCATGGTTGTGAATTCTTCCAATATCTTTTTAAAGATTAAATGGTTATTTCATGTTTGTGTAATATATTGGTTTACTAACCTGGAAAACAAAATTCTGCAAAAGCCTTTGTCGATGGTCAGATGCAAATACCCAGTGTAACCCGATAAAATCATATGTCTATGTCAATCAAATTACCTGAATTCATTAAGATTAAGTTCAAATTGTGGTTACCCCCGCCCGACATGTATATATCTATCCTGTAAGGAAATCTATTAAAGGGTTATTTATCCTCAAGGAAGATCGTGGGCTATTAAGTCTAAGGCTGAAACCTAAAATTCATTCGTCAAGTTTATTTTAAGTTTACCCGATCAATCTTATTAGTGGCCAGTTAATAAGAAGCATTAAGCTTAAAACTTAATAAGTAAACCTTTATATTACCCAAATTATAAAATAATCCCTTATAAACCGGTGATATTGGAATTCATCACAACCCCAGATAACATGCTTAACTGCGGCACATATTTACAACTAGTAAAAACTTAAAAATAAAAGACATAAAGTAAAATGTTGAAAAGTAAATGCTAGAAATTAAAAAGGAGAAATTACAAAAAAAAAATGCTAGGGGATAAAGAATCCACTTTTATTACTATTATTTTTGATATCTCCCTTAATATAATATATTAACTTGTGTGATATTACCAAACCGGCCATATAGGCGGTAAGCTGATTAAGTCAAATTAATAATTAATTACCAACCGACCAACCAAGCGATATCCTTGCGTAGTCAAGTTAAAACCAATTTAATATCAATCACCAACCGTCAATATAGCGGTATCCTCATTAAGTCAAGTTTTAAATAGTTATTATATTATAATTAAGGGAGATTAATCTAAATAGCAATAATAAATGCTTTACCTTTCACCCTAGTAGGGGGAAGTTACATCCTCATTGCTGAATAGTAAAAACTGAAAAAGTAAAAAAAGTAAATTACTATTACAAAAAGTAAATAAAATTAATTACAGAACTGAAATTTAAACAAACTAGATACAAACTCCTTAGTATTATCAGAGAATTGCAGAGAGGAAGGTACATCTGAAACTGAAATTTTGAGCTGACTTTATAGGGGGTCTATGGGTGCCACGCGTCGCGACGCGCTGACGTAGCAGACGCTCATTGGCTACTTTGATCTCTCATCATCAGACAATCATCTCACGGCACAAGCCCAATGGAATGCTGACACATGGCAGATTTGGATGATTAACTCAATAATTGCGATGACGTGGCGACATGTGGCGATCTTAATTGTCAGCACCGTGTGATTGCGACACGTGCCATGAGATGATTGGCTGATGATGACATGACTGACACGTGGAATTCTGACTTAGTAAGTGACTAATGTGGATGCCATGTGGCTGACACGTGGTAATGGCGATTGTCGGCAGCATGTGATGGCGACAAGTGTCTGGCGCACGTTAGCATGATTTGCTGTGATGTTGACACGTGACAGGCGCACGTTAGCAGGTTTGGCGCACGTTAGCATCTGACGCATTTTAGCAGAAATCCTCTGATTGGTCCACGTGTCCCGGCGTATTTTCTCAGAGGTCTGACACACGTTAGCGGTCGCGATGCGCCAAAAGACAGTTTTGCCTTTTTTGTCAGTTTTTCACTGTTTTGGCCCTGAATCACCTCCAGAGAGTCCTGAAACTTTATTTATCTATAAAATAACACAAAACACATCAAAATATTCACAAAGTTCAAGAAACTATCAAAATATTAGGTCAAATGAGTGGGAAATAATGATATAATTACCACTCATCATCCGCACTGTACAAGATGTTCGACATGTTGTAGGAATGAAGAAAAATATTCTGTTAGTTGGACAATTAGATGAGCTTAGATACAAGACCGTTGTTGAAAATGGTGTAAGGGTTTTATGGCGAAAATCCGGTAACACGGCGGAATTGAGGAAAATCAAAATTTTCCGATTTCAAAATTTTTCTTGGATCAATCAAATAAACTTATTTATTTAATTATCCAATTATTAAATTCTGAAAAATTAAACAAGAAATCAAATTTCTTGGTAATTATTGAATTTCCCCACAACTTTTCAAATTGATCATTTTAGTCCCAAAATTGTCAAATATAATTTTAGATGATTCTAAATCATTTATAAAATGATTTCCAACAAGTCCAACTCATCAAAATCAGATTGCAACAAAAAATCCCCAATTTTAGTCAAATTGCCGAGAGCACCCAGAAAAATACAGATTTTGCTATTTAGTCCTTTTATTTTCAAAACATGTCAAGATCAAATCCAATCAACCCAAAAATTTACATGCATCATATACACACTATAATACATCACATATATGAAAATCCCCAAATTTGGAAATGGTTAAGAACCCTAATTTTATAATTTCATCAAATTGATCAATATTAACAAATCTTTAAAATCCAACACTTTAATTTATTCTTTATCACACCAAACAAGTTTCACCACTTTGAAATAACTCTATAATAATTCTAGGTCACCAAGGAGTGGCTCAAAAACTCTAGAATGGCAACATGATTATCAAATAATCAAAAGAGAGCTTATGAAACCATTTCAAGCTCACTTGGAAACCATACATGCATTCATCTTTCATTCAAGTTCACAACCAATTAAAAACACAAACTATAAGTGAAGAGACAACATCAAAGAAACTCTTAAGGTTAATCTAAGCATGTTAGAAACATTTTTCATATTGAAAGCTTTAAAGAAAAACTTACAAATACAAAACATTTTTCATATTGAAAGCTTTATGAAACCATTTCAAGCTCACTTGGAAACAATACATGCATTCATCTTTCATTCAAGTTCACAACCAATTAAAAACACAAACTATAAAGCTTTGACATCCATTTTCCAAATCTCGTAGCCATGATACGCAGCTATAGAAAGGAAAATCCTAATAGACTTAAGCATTGCTACTGGTGAAAATGTTTCATCATAGTTGACGCCAGGTCGCTGCGTGTAACCTTTTGCTACCAGTCGGGCCTTATAGGTTTCAACCTTTCCATCAGGCTCGCGCTTCCTCTTGTAAACCCATTTACAATCGATAGGAACAATTTCTTCGGGAAGCGGAACCAAGTCCCAAACTTGATTCTCATGCATTGAGTCTAACTCGGATTTCATGGCACTTTTTCATTTCACGGAGTTGATGTCCAACATCGTTTCTCTATAGGTAGACGAATCAATCTCTTCAACTAAGAGAACATCAAGACTCTTTTCTTGTATCAAATACAAACGTTCATGAGGTCTAGATACCCTTTGTGACCTATAGAGTGTGTGTTAAAGGTTCTTCATCTACTTGAACTTCAGGTTCCTCCATTGGTTTGTTGTTTTCAGGTTGGACTTCATCAAGTTCAACCTATCTATGATTACCACCTTCAGACAAAAATTCTACTTCTAGAAATCTTGCGAAGCGAGATACGAATACATTTCGATGCTCGGTATCATATCATAGATATCCCTTCGTGTCTGAAGGATATCCAACAAACCTAAACTTTTACCCTCGAGGCGAAAGCTTATCTGGCTGAGTCATCCTGACATAGGCAGGACAACCCCAAACCTTAATATAACTAAGATTTGGTCTCTTATCAGTCCATATCTCATACAAAGTCGTAGGAATAGCTTTTGAAGGAATCTTATCCAAAAGATGTGCAACTGTTAAAATAGAGTAGCCCCATAGGAAATAGGGCAAATCTGTAAAACTCAACATTGATTGGACCATATCCAATAATGTCTGATTTCTCCTCTCAGACACTCCATTGTGTTTTGGAGTACCTGGAGGAGTATATTGAGCGAGAATCCCATTCTCCTTCATATAATCCATGAACTCACTGCTCATATATTCGCCGCCTCAATCGGATCGAAGGCATTTAATATATTGACCAGCCTTTTTTTCTACTTCATTTCGGAACTCTTTGAACTTTTCAAAGGTTTCTGATTTATGTCGCATCAGATAGACATAACCGTACCGTGACAGATCATTGGTAAAGGTAACGAAGTACGAATAACCACTGTGAGTAGTATGACTTAGTGGACCACATACATCAGAATGTACGAGTTCCAGTAAGTTAATGGCGCGGTGTCCAACACTAGACAATGGGGATTTGGTCATCTTACCCTTAATACACGATTCACAAGTTGGATAGAATTCAATGGTGAGATCTGGTATCAAACCATTCCTAACAATTTGGGTAAGACGTTTAACGCCTATATGACCTAGCCGCATATGCCAAAGTTTAGTATTATTAACAACAGGTAAACTACGTTTATTAATCCCAATATTCAAAATATATTTCGAAGTATGCAATATGTAATGACCATGCTCATTTGACAACAAAAGATCTGAATATTACGTTTATCATATAAATACAAAGAATAGTTCTTAATATTAATACGATAACCTTTTGTATCTAATACAAAAAGAGATATAATATTTGCTACACATCCCGGTACAACGTAGCAATCATACAATAAAAGTTTCCCATTCGGCAAAGGGATCTCGCATACTCCCACTGCAACTGCATCCACAAAGTCTCCACTCCCAAAGCGCAACTACATCTCACCAGGCTTCAGTTTCTTACTTTCCTTCAGCACCTGCAACGAATTGTAAATGTGAACAAGACAAGCAGAATCTAAAATCCAGCTGGATGTTACAGTTTCGCAAGCCAATGAGATATCAATAACTGGAAAAATAAATATATCTGATGTATATGCTCTCTCTCTCCTTATCTGAGCAATGTAGTCAGGACAGTTCACTTTCATGTGCCCGACTTTGCTTCATTGATGGCATTTGTCTTCGGACGCCCTCTTGGGCTTTGCTATCTTTTCCTGCGGTTGAGAACCAAAACCCTTATTCTTCTTCGCTTTCGTCTTATTTCCCTTTGACCAGGTCTGGGAAGAATCATAAAGTGAAGTAGGTTTCGGAGGGCGAGTCGGTACTCCATTCCTTAGGTCCTCTTCCGTCGTTATCATCATCCTATGCATCTCATGGTAGGTGCAGATAATCCCATTCATGTTGAAGTACATCACGAATTGGCGATAAGAAACTGGAAGCGAACCAAGAATGACACTCCTACCGAGAATGTCATTCAGATGGAGATTATATTGCCTCAATTGATCGATCAAATCGATCATGTGAAGAACATGCGAGCTCACAGCTTGCCCCTCGTCCAGTCGCGCATGGAACGGTTCCATCGCAACTTTATGAACAACAATTTATTCTTGGTTCATGAATGATTCTCTTAATCGCATCATCATACTATACGTATCTGTCATGCTAAAGTATTGTTTCCTTAGTCCCGGTGCCAGTGAACTTAAGATGTAATATTTAACTTTTAAATCATCATCTTTCCAAGTTTGGAAAACTTGGTGTTCCTCCGGTGTTGCATCCTCAGACATAGCAAGGGGTACCCTCAAGAACATATCCCAACTTCTCGGAATCAAGGAATATCCTTAAATCCAAATCCCAATCGACGAAGTTCTCAGCGTCTTGAAGTTTGTTCGTATCCAACATACGCGCAAACGGATTAGTCGATTGTGCCGCCATCGCAAATCTATCATATAGATTACGAAAAATAGTTAGCAGATATAAAACAGTTTCATATAATATCAAAAGAATTAACTAGATCATGGATTGTTAATCTAAAAATGCCTCTCCCACTAAATCATGCAATACAGTAATCCCCAAACAGAATACAAGATTTAACAATTAAATTAAATACAAATAGTGAAAGGTGGATCCCATTAATATATTTCAGCTCACAGCTTTGGCACGATCTCGCCTATGTATATTCATCAGGTAGACAACTCCTTGTCAATCACTCAATAGTGACTCCTGGGTTTCAGGTCCTGATCGTTTCTCGTTGTGACAACTTTGGCACATTCACAAGGAGACGTACCAAGGTTAAACTCGTCAATGATAAACTCAAGCTACTTGCGTAACCCTGACAGCTTTGGCACGTTCAGGATTCCGCTTTCGCTTTAATTTATCTAATATCTGATATACATCCGACATAAATAAATTTATATCGGCTACACCCTCACAGCTTTGGCACTGTCTCAGATGTAGTCACAAAAATTATTCATAGACCGTATTGACAAGACGAACCATGTAATATGCATCAATACATAATTAACATAAACCTTATTAATTAGGGATTTTCCGCAAAAGATGCTTTTTACTTTATTTAATCAAATTAAATAAACACATGCATGCATCAAGTAAAGATTAAATTAAACATTGAATTTAAAAGGCATAATCATATTAGGATGTCCAGAATCAGACTCGCTCTGATACCATTTTGTAAGGGTTTTATGGCGAAAATCTGGTAACGCAGCGCAATTGCGGAAAATCAAAATTTTCCGATTTCAAAATTTTTCTTGGATCAATCAAATAAACTTATTTATTTATTTATCCAATTATTAAATTCTAAAAAATTACACAAGAAATCAAATTTCTTATTAATTACCGAATTACCCCACAACTTTGCAAATTGATCATTTTTTTCCCAAAATTGTCAAATACAATTTTGGATGATTTTAAATCATTTCTAAAATGATTTCCAACAAGTCCAACTCATCAAAATCAGATTGCAACAAAATCCCCAATTTTAGTCAAATTGCCGAGAGCACCCAAAAAAATTAAGATTTTGCAATTTAGTCCTTTTATGTTCAAAACATATCAAAATCAAATCCAATCAACCCAAAAATTTATATGCATTATAAACACACTATAATACATCACATATATGAAAACTCCCAATTTGTAATGGGTTAAGAACCCTAATTTTACAATTTCATCAAATTGACCAATATTACCAAATCTTTAAAATCCAACACTTTAATTCATTTTTTATCACACCAAACAAGTCTCACCACTTTGAAATAACTCTAGAACAATTCTAGGTCACCAAGGAGTGGCTCAAAAACTCTAGAATGGTAACATGATTATCAAATAATCAAAAGAGAGCTTATGAAACTATTTCAAGCTCACTTGGAAATCATACATGCATTCATTTTTCATTCAAGTTCACAACCAATTAAAAACAAAAACTATAAGTGAAGAGAAAACATCAAAGAAACTCTTAAGGTTAAGCTAATCATGTTAGAAATATTTTTCATATTGAAAGCTTTAAAGAAAAACATACAAACACAAAAGATTTCCAAACTTTTTCCTTTTGCCTTCAAACTTTTATCTCAACTTATTTTGTCTTATAAGTGCTCATTTCACCATCTCTAAAAGAACACTTAGAACCGACTTCTATACTCAATAGCTCACGATCTCACTTAAGGATAGATAACCCTTAATAGATTTCCTTACAGTATATGAATATACCTGTCGGGCGGGAGTAGTCATAATTGAAACTTAATCTTAATGAATTCAAGTAACTTGGTTAACATAGGAATATGATTAATTGGGTTATACAGGGTAATTGCATCTAACCATCGGAAGAGGCTTTTTGCATAATTTCATGTTCCAGGTTAATAAACCAAAATATTACACATTCATGAGATAATCGTTTCATCTTTAAAAGATATTGGAATGATTCACAACCCTAGATAGTTTCTTAATATTGAATTTTCCTTTAATTTACTTTCACACTATTTTATTTACTTGTTTTCAAACAAAAATCACCATCCAATTGTAGGGAACGCCTTCCCCCACGCAGCTGAACGATTAGGCTCACGAACCGAACTTGAAAAATTTTTCTGCTCTCCCTTCGCTTTGGCCGAATGACACCAGTGGGTGTACTGATGTTTTACTTCTATTTTGGACAATATTTCAGTCCTGGAATGCCCCCGAAACAGTCCCCGAATAGCCCTCGAACTGCAGTGAATTATTCACTCACACTGCACAGTCTTGCGACTGTCCGACTCCCATGAACTATTGTCAAATTGTAACCAGTCACGCACATCATCCATTATGCATGATTTGATCATGCGCCACACTTCAATCTTATCTTCTAAAGTCACCATGCCACTTTGATTATGTGAAGAACACATGCGCCAGGCGTGATTGCCACATGCACAGCCACTTTGCCCCTTTGAATATGATAATCAAAATTCCATCCCCATGTATTATTTTGATTATATTGCTTCAGTGCGCCGTCACCTTCATATAAGCGCGCATCATGCATATGACTTTGATCACATGTATTTCTTTAATTTGCACACCTTGCATATACGAGCCGTGATATTTTCATTCAAGGTTGATGATGATCTTGATGAATATTACTTTACCGTGAACCATATGTATGTATTCGGATTCACCACTCGATCTTCCGTGTTATGACTCGTTACTAACGGAGGGTAGTGTGGGCTACTCTCACAAATCAATACCTAAACGTTTTAGAGATTTAATCACACACCAAAATAATTTTCTTGTTCTTCAAAGAAAATTCTCAACTCTTGAGAGCTTGAAGAAGAGATGGAGGCTAGGGTTTCTAAAGACTTAGATCTGAAAAATTAAATCATAATTTGTCTTTTATACTTATGGGTGATTTGTTTCATAAAACAAATCAACCACTAGTCTCCCATCATCATGAAATTCGGCCAAGGGTAGGAATCCATGTTTGATTTTTTTTTCCAAAATAAACAAATCCTATTCCTTATCACATAGTGAATTTCGGCCAAGCTAAGGTAATTAGGATTTGATTTTGTTTCTTAAACAAACAAATCTTATTCCTTACTGATGAAGGAATTCGGCCAAGGTAGGGTTTCTAGTTTAATTTTTGCTTCCAAAATAAACAAATCTTATTCCTTATCCAATAAGGAATCCTACCATGGTGATGATTCTTAGCCTTATTAAATTATATCATATATAATTTAATGTTCTAATTTAATAATTATCATATAATTATTAATACTTTATATAAACTTTTAATATAAAGTCTCAAGTGTGATGTAATTAATATTATTAATCATATTAACAATATTTATTCTTTGTGGGTATATAATTGGACCATCCAATTATATTAGCTCCGCTAAAGTAAATCGAGCTAGCACGGGGACCAAGTGGACCTACGGTTCCGAGCTCCAATAATCTCGAAATATTAATTAAGCTCTTAATTAAATATTCTGAATTATTAACTTCGAATTATTCCATTAAAAATCCGAAGTTGCACTCTCATTGACATAAATGAAATATTAGGCTGAACCAAGTCGGTGTCCACCGATATAGTCATTGCATACAAATTGATCCTTCACGAATATCTCGTAATTGGATCCGGGTCATAATGTCCGTTATACCCCTTCTAATTATTTTTACCTTAAGTACCATTGATTCTCTAATGAACGATTTATTCATAACTATTATGAATATTAATATATCTATTCGTAATAGAAAGATTTGAGCGCTCAAATCGTTCAAGTACCGAATCAACCCTTAAGAGAGATACTCATTTACTTCTCGCAAGAAGGAGTGAATTTCATGTCTATGTAAGACGTTCTCAGCTACATAACAAACTGTGCCCCAATGTACGTAGTTATTGGTTGGGATTGTTACACCAACCTCACCTTTGTAAATCAAAGGACACAACCCGCCATGTAGGAGGTCGTAGTACACTCAGGATTAAGATCAATCCATATATGACCATCAAGTAGATTGAAATGACTTTCTTTGTTTAACGGATATTATAAGAATGTCATTTCTATCTAGGACCAGTCCTATATGATCACATCATACAAGGTGCCTCCATTCTCATGTCTCTACATGGATTATCCGGATTAAGATTGTCATCTAAATATAGAATGGACCGCAGCTATAGATAAACCATGAACAAAGTACCCGGTTTGTTTGCTCTCTATGGACTATTTAAGATTACTAACTTCAGACTTAAATCCTCTGGTGCATGACACTCATACACCATGTCTGAAGGTACATAAGTAATCTATGGTATTTATGAAGATATATAACATGCGATATTAAAATAAACAATTTGATAAATGAATAATACATCATTTTATTTCTTTGCAAAAGAAACCGTTTATATCTCATGTAGCTCTAGGGCATACATCCCAACAATCTCCCACTTGCACTAGAGCAAATGAGACATGTCTCGCAAACCTAGACCATCTAGGTGACCATCAGACACTTTAGCCGGCAAGGTCTTTGTAAACGGATCAGTAAGGTTCTCTGCGGATGCAATCTTTGTGACGGTAACGTCGCCTCTCTGCACTATCTCCCTGATGAGATGATATTTCCTCTCTATATGTTTTCCCCTCTTATGGCTTCTTGGTTCTTTGGAGTTTGCCACTGCTCCACTATTATCGCAATAGAGGGTGAGTGGTTTATCCATATCTGGAACAACTTCTAGATCTCCCAAGAATTTACGGAGCTAGACTGCTTCTTTAGCTGCTTCACAAGCCGCTACATATTCAGCCTCCATGGTGGATTCGGCAATGCAAGATTGCTTTATACTCCGCCAAACAATAGCCCCACCACATATGGTGAACACTAATCCAGATGTTGATTTCCTGGAATCGACATCTGTCTGAAAATCAGAATCTGTATATCCTCTTAGGATCATATCCTCTCAAGAATACACTAGCATATAATCTCTCATTCTCTTTAGATATTTGAGAATGTGTTTCACAGCCACCTAGTGATCCAATCCCGGATTTTACTGAAACCTACTGACTACTCCCACTGCAAAGCAGATGTCCGGTCTCGTGCATAACATGGCATACATGAGACTACCAACTGCTGAGGCGTATGTGATATGTCTCATTTCCTCAACGCCTTGAGGTGTCTTAGGAGACTGTTCCTTCGATAAATGAATTCCATGCCGATAAGGCAGCTTGCCTTTCTTGGAATTCTGCATCCCGAATCGCACAAGAATCTTGTCGATGTAGGATGCCTGAGACATAGCTAACAGTCGTTTCTTGCGATCTCGAAGTATCTGGATCCCAAAAGCATGCCGGGTATGGCACAACAATATTATCTCAGTTCGAAGAAACAGGCAAGTCAAGTGGTAGCTGGCGAGCCAGGTAAGTAAAAATGCATTGCATAACTTTGATAGGATTATCATTGTCACACACTGCACAAGTCCCATCAAAGTGGGGGCGACTGTAGGCACTGCATTTTTGCATATAAGTCCCGATGATGAGTCTCACATGGAGGCACTACTCTTTAAGTTGTGGAAGTCGCGGGAAACAGACGCCGGAAGGGAAAAGTCAGAAATCAATACCCTGTTGGATTAATTCGTTTGCTTAGCTTCGGGTTTGCTCGTTAGGCCTATGTTTTAAAACTTATCCTTGGCCCAAAACCCCCGCAAGTCACACACCAAGCCCATACACCACCAAGCCACACACCAAGCCCACCAAAATAACCAACCACACGCCCATAATCCCTCCAAAATAATAAATCCACACATTAAACACATTTTGAAATCCTAATAAATCACCTTCCCAAATTAAAAGAATCAAACCAAATCACATCCCTAATTAGATAGATTTTTCCTTATAGTACACTAATTAAAACATCCCCCATAATTACACAATATCTTTTCCATATTCACATAAGGTAAACCCCAAACCCTTGCCTATAAAAAGAAGCTTAAACTACCCTTCACACCCTAGCTGATTCACGCCCAAAGAAATACAAAAAGAACCCTCCATTGTCGTGAGAAACACAATAAAACAGCCCTCATCCATCATCCTTTTCTCGGCAACTGACAGCCTACAAACAACACACTCAGAACGCCCATTCCCCATAGCAACCTCTACCTTCAACGCATAGCCCTCATCAACTGCAACAAGCCGTCACAAATCAGCCTTAACTTCACGCCATTACCCTTCACAAATTAGCCTTCACTTCACGGCACAAACCCTTCTTCACGTAAAGCCCCTCACGCTACCTGCTTCCACTTCACGCCACAAACCATTCTTCACGTAAAGCCCATCACGCCACCTGCCTTCAATTCATGCCACAAACCCTTCTTCACGTAAAGCCCCTCGCGCCACCTGCATACTTCACGCTAAAGCCCCCTGACCTGCACCCTTAAACTCGCACACTACACCCCAAAAATACCACAAAACAGTCCCAAAAAACTACAAAACCAGAACATCAAAAAGTGCAACAAAATTAGTCTAAAAAACCGCACAAAACAACCCCAAAACAGCCCCCGAATACCGCAAACAGTAACCAAACACAACGACCAGAAAAATACAGCAAAAATAGAGGAAACAACAACCCAAAACAGTGAGGCAACGAAGGAAAATAACGAACCAGTAAATCGGAAAAGTTGCGGAGCATTAACCCTTCCGATAACCGCGTAGCGCACTTCCAAGAGACGACTTAAGAGGTTAGACCTGAGGGCACCCTTTTTATTTATTCTCTTTTATTTTTTTATTTATCTTCTTATTTTACTTTGCATGAGTATTGTTGATTGGTGTATGATATGACCTTCAGATGAATGGAATATGTGTTCTCTCTTGTGGTATATCGGATGGAAACTCAGACGTAAATTCCTTAGCCGAATCCGAATGGACGGTAATACGGTCTGTACTTGGGATACAATGCCACGTACCGCTTGAGAGACACACATATTTCGTTTCGTCCAACCTTGTGTTTATTCATGATTTAGTCGTTTAGTATGTTATTTATTTTTTATGTATGATTTAGTTGGTTATTTCCGAGCATGATTAGTTATTTCTTTTTCATTAGGAATTTAATTTATGTTTATGTTTAGGTTGTTATTTATTTTTCGCGTTTGATAATTAAATATGTTCATGAGATTATTGTGTGTTTGCCGTTATGGCGACTTACTTTTATGCATGCAAACTTAGATGTAGGTTATATGCAAACTCATATATAGGTTTTATTTTTATGCACGTGAACTTAGGAGTTGGATACTCTTGGGAATATATGTTGCGTAGACTTGGTTAGATTATTGCACAAATCCTTTCATTACAAGTGGCATAAGTAATGGACCATTACGAACCCAACGGTTTGAGGTCTTCCCTTGTGAGGGGTGAGTGCAGCCTTAAATCATTTTCCCAGTTCACACTGGGTGGCGACTCCATTTTATTTCTCCGGTTTAGTTCTCTCGTGGGCTACTCCATACTCCCGACTAGGCCGCGAGCCTGGAACAGCGTCGCCGATTTCTGTGTCCTACAACAGGTTCACGTGACTGACGTCACGGAGTCAGTATAACAGTAGAATTTGCCCAAATATATAAAAGGGGTTGAGAATTCATTGTAAGAGGTTAACTAATTTTATTTCAAACTTGTAAAAAAGAGTAAAAAGTCTTTTGTAAGCAAGAGATAGGCAGGTCGGTCAAACCCGACAATGTAATAAAAGCTTTCTTTTCCCTTGTGTTTATGGACGTAGGTTGGATCTATTCCACCGAACCACGTTAAACCCTCTGTTTTTGTCTGTGTGTTTTCTCATCTTTTACTAAGTTTGTATTTTGTTCTCAAACCAAATAAATTCCCAATGGAATGAGGATTGTTTGAGGAGTAAGTTTACCGATTTGCCCCGAAACAAAAATCAATCGTCAACAACATAATCTTAGCCAAATGGACCGCACTTTAAAATACTCTCTTCTAATTTAAAAGTTGTTTTAAAATATTTTGAAAATTTTAGAAAAAATTAATTTTTTAAACTTTAAATAAATATTCTTATTATATTTTACTAAATCATTTACCTACCCTAATTGTAAGGGCTAACAAATCTTATTTTTAGCTTCTACTAGTAACTTATTTGACTTATTCACTGAATCACTGCTTCCTACATTTATGCATGCATAGCTGGCAATTGGCATGAGGTATTTTCCAACGTGTGAACACATATCATATTATACTTTTACTATTATTACATTTTATCGAACATAATTCTTCACTTTTCCAAACATGTTGATTGAATAAGAAGAGAGAGGGAAAAAAAAAAACAAAATAAAATAAACATCTACGATTAATAGATTAAAAAAATTATTTTTTATATCATGAAACATCATATTATATATACAAAAACAAAAACAAAAAACAACTGCACTGGAATCTAATGAGACATCCGGAAACTAAAAAAATACTCATATATTATTAAGTTGAGCTAAAATAAATTATAAAATAATAGTATTTTTCCGTTGTCCCGCAACTTATTTCATCCCGCATCCGATACTTTTAGGTGTTCAATCCCAAGTATAAAGACTTGTTCCATCTCTGCCTAAGCAGCCTTTCTCTTCCGAGGATTAGGTGTTGAAACTGAAACAGAGGAAGGTAATAATAATAAGCAAAGGCGATCACTTTCTTGAACAGAGTTGTTGAATAGATTAGTTACATCGGCTAGCGGCACTCTTGTTCTTCTTTTAAAGGTTTTCTTGAAAGGGTTTGCAGAGATTACTACTGGAGGTGGAGCCGCATTCTCTTTGTTATTATTATCATTATTATTATTCTCCATTTTTGGTTGAAGAAGCAGAGTTTTGTGAGGACTGAAGAGTAGAGGATTCATTCCTCAGCTATTTAATTGTAGTTCATTTTGGAGGGAATATTTTATAATTTTGCAGAAATTTTTAATCTTCTTCTTTCTTTTTAAGTTCAAATTTTTTGAATTATGAGGAAGGAGGGAATTAAATTAAATTAATTTTTTTTTCCATGTGTTGGGCTTTTGTTGATTTGTCGAAGGAGGGAGTTTTGGTTTTTGGGAAAGGAGGCAAATGTCTGAAACTTTGACGCGCCAAAAATAAGTGAAAACCAAATGGTCCAAATCTGGGTTTTGGGTTTTGCTCCAATTTCTTTTTTTGGGTCTATTAGCAAAAGTCAAAAGAGGCACGGCCAAGTTAGCATGATAGAGATATTAGATTTGTGTAGGAAAATAAAATCGAAGTACAGCGGAAGATGAGTTGGTTGCTTTATTTTAAAAATTCGACCGATGATTGAATTGGTAATTTAAAAAATTTAGTAAGTCATTATCTCAATCGGTTGAACCGTTTTGATTGATTAACAGAACATGATAAATAATTTTAATTATAAAAAATATTTATTTATTTTTATTTTAAAAAATTAGGGTAAGAAAATTAACAAGACTGATTCACCAATTTTTACTGATTTGACTATTTTTTACCTCCGATTTTGAAGGTTCAATTGAACCAGATTCATAATCGATTCCCGATTCGACTAACCGGTTTGATCTAATTTTCAGAACTATACTTGGCTGTCTAGTAATTGAAAGAAACTTACAAAATATATTCGGACTGATGCAGGATAATTTTATAATTTTCATTTTTTTTTTTTTTTTTTTTTTTTTTTTTTGTAACTTTTTATTCTTATTAGAGTCAAGTTAGGTATGTTCTTAAGAAGTTTTTCGCTCTAAATAAATATGTTTTTTTATTTTTTTAATTTTTTTTTTACAGTTTTTGTAATTTTTGAATTAATAATCTATAACCTCACAATGATGAGTGTCATTTGAATATCTCATAGTGTTGTGTCATTTATATATCTATATATATACTATTATAATTATAATTATAAAAAAAATGAAAATATATTTTAATTCACTCATATTTTTTAGTTCTCTCCTTGAAACATTGAGCTTAATAATTATTTGGAGTTAGGTATTGTGAAGCACTGTGTTGACGGATGATTTTCGTCTTAGGGGCAATTTTGGGAAAGTGCTCCTGGGATAATCCTCCTTCAACTTTTAATTTGTTTGGTTATTGGAAGACCAAAAGTAAATTTAGTAAAAGGTGAAATAAACACACAGATTGGCAAGAGAGTTTTAACGTGGTTCGGCGGAGCGAATCCAGCCTACGTCCACGGGCACAAAATAATGGGGGTTGTTTTTATTTGCCAAAACTGACTCGACCGATATGTTTTGAGCAAGGTCTGGATGTGGCCGAGCAGTTTAAAGAGTTTACATGTGGTGTTTGTTTTCTTTGTGTTACAAGTTTAGCTATCTGAAAAAATCCAACCCTTACAAATGGATCCACCCTCCCTTATATACTACCAGAAATGCACACTGTTCCACCAACTTTATGACGTTTCCCGTGCGGTCTTTGACTGATTGACGGACTCTCTGCCCCAAGACTGTCATCGTCGAAAGTAAGCATGTCGCCTGATGGCCTGTCACATCACTCTGCTTTCTCTACTGCCACACACAACAATAATGATGACAACTTGTAAAGTGTCTTTGAGAAATGACACGTTTTGGAGGAAAAGTCCAACAACTCTGATCTCGCGTCGGTCTTCAAGAGATCGTCCAAGTGGTCTGTCGAGCTTCTCAAACTATTTCCGCCCTGATCCGAAATTTCCGATCTCATTCGCTGGTTCCATGGAGTAAAGCCAAACCAAACCGAGCCCCAGGTCAAATGTGGTCGACCTCGGCTCTATCGTAGCTGGCCTCTGAAATCTGTACCAAATTGCATCATCTGGTCGGTCATACTAATGAAATCGGGCCCGATCTCTATGCCGAGTTGAATGAGTGATATACATCCTCTGACTCTTGGTCCTCCGGATGAGGTGAATTTTCCTCTCTACCCTTACCGAACTGTACAAAAGACTTAGCAGCAGAAATCCCCATCAACATTTGTCCCCTAGTTCTCGGCTCCAACGAGTATACGAGTTGGTGCCGGGAACTACAAAAATCTTAAGTGAGCTGACCAACTAACTGGTGGCCCGACTCAGAAATAAAACAGAGAACTTCCTCGGGCTTCTTCCAAACTATCCTCAGCTATTTCCATATGCTCGGTCAGAAAATGCTGATGTCTTTTCAACTAACCTCCCAATTGAATCAAATTCCTCATTTACCCTCACGATAGCCGCCCCGCGAGAATTGCAAGCCATCATATCTTCATAAAAGCCCATTAAATAAACTTTAGGGTTTTACCCGAGCGTGCCACTTGTCAAAAACTTATGGTCTTCCCGCCAAAAACTCAAATCAATCGGCCGTTCCCGAGGGAGCCAAAGGCCTTTCAATTCCAGCCGTTCATCCCAACCTGATCAGAGGGAGCCCACGAAGACACGCGGCACACATCCGAAAACTCTTCGATCCAACGGCCAAAACTGCACTGTGCTGATTATAAGAATGCAAACCAACACTCATTTCTTTTTTTTTTACGAAGATTACAATTCTCAAACTGCAGAAGCTCCTTCATTTGCGAGAACAGCAACATTTCAACTGACCAGACCATCCGCCAACTCTTTTTCACAAAACAAGTAAGTTTCTACCAGTCCCCTATTCTCTTTACATTTGTTGTGCTATGTCATTGTTGCTTGGTGCTTTCAGACTTCCTATCTGCTGTTGTTTGTTCTTCTTATTCTTCTGACATGCTTATATCCTCATTCTGTGTTACAAATCTTGTTTTGGATTTGGTGTGGGATGTGTTGTACTTGTGTTCTCTGGTCGTAGGATGGGCGCTGGGGTATGATGCATGTGTTTTGGGTTTCGGGTTTTTTGTGTTTGGTTGTATGTGTTTAGGGAAAGACTTGTTGTTTGTGGTTATTTCTAGGGCATTTAAAGACTGTAGGCCTAGGTTCCCGGTAGTCAGAATAGTTCTTGAGCCTGTGATACCTTGAGCTGACCATTGACTGACCTTACACTTGCATGTGTCTTGCGATACTGGATCGCAATACGCAATACTATGTATACTACGCCTGATACAAATTATATATTCCTTTAAGAATATTTCTGGAGAATTGGGTAGGCATGGTGCTTTGCTAGAAGCCAACCATGTCTCGTAAATCGGTAAAAACGTAGTACTAGGTACGTACGTGTTCGGATAGTTTGACGACCGGATTTACTGCCAACATATCCAGGGATCTCATGGGTCACTTCCCGAAGATTCACTGATGACGTATGACTCGGACATAATTAATCTGAGATTAATTATAAGAGAGAGAAAATTAATCTATGATTAATTGCGGAGAATTTTATCTGGGATAAAATTCAATTTAAAGAGAGAGAACGATTAATTTGGAATTAATCGATAAAATAATATATTCGATATATTAAACGAAATTGGATTTCGACGCGGAATTAAAATTAGATTTTATTCGGGTGAACGAATTAATTTAGAATTAATTCGCTAGCGACGTGAATAGTAATTTTGCTAGGCATAATTATTTAATTAAATTTGATTTAATTACGTCGCAACAGAAAATTCGTTAATTCGGAATTAGCGAACCCGAGCCCAGGATGTGTTGCGGGCCCACTCGGATTTGAATCAAGTGGGGCCCACATGTCACATCACCTAGTCAACTTTATCAACTTTTTGTTGATAGAAGTAGATGAGATTTGATGGTTGCTTGTTTCTTATACAAGCTTTATTTAATTTGATGTGATAATGACTTGTACCAATTTTTGGAAAATTGGTAAATGGTATTTGATTTTGGAAATCAAACACACAACACACTTCACTCTTCTCTCCCTCACTTAGGCGTGAATTGCTCTCTCTCTCTCACTTCTCTTGGCTTGGCCGAGAGTCTCACATAGAAAAGGAAACAATTTGTTGCAAATTTTTCCAAGTGCTTGCACACTAAAGAAGTCATTCAAAGGTGATAGGGAAACCAATCCTTGAGCTTGGAATCAACACTCAAAGCTTGGAGCTTGAAGATCAACACAAGGAGGGCTTGCCCGAAACTCAAGGAGGAAAATTTTTATTGTCTACGCATCCAAAATCCGATCAAAGTGAGTATTTCTGCCATCTTACTTTGTTGTATTCACATGTTTCATTGCTTAATTGATCTTGGTTTGTCCTAGAAAACCCAACAATGGTATCAGAGCGGTTATTAAGCATGAAATTGGATTTAGGGTTCTTGAACTTTAATTTGGGTATTTTTGATTTGAGCATGTTTTAGGCAAATTGTTTGTTTAAACATGCTTATAATATGTTAACTTTGAGTTGTGCATGATCAATTTGAAGAAAAAATTAATTGGATTAATTTTCCCCCAATTTGAGGCTTGGCCGAATATATGTTGGAACCCTAACTCTTGGTGAATTTTAGACAATTGGATATGTTTAAAATGCATGGGATATATTAGTTTGTGATTTAATTGGATTGAAATCAAAATTGATATAAAAAAAGTCCCATATTACCGAGAGCTTAAGAGCATGTTGGGATTGATTTTGCTTCAATTATGTTGGACATGAATTGATAATAGTAAAGCATAAATAATTAGTGTAATTGGTATTTTGGAAATGTTAATTTGACTAATTAATTATAGCTAATACACTTTAATTAATTAAATTGTGAAATTTGGAATTTTAGAATTTAATTAGTTGGGCTTAATTTGGAATTGGGCTAAAATGTTGTATTTGGGCTTAATGGGCTTGGTTGGGCCAAGTTTGGTTTAGGATAATTGGTTGGATCCAATTGGGCCTAAAACCATTTCCATAAAGTTCAAATATAATTTATTGGGCCTTTAAAATTTAATTTGGCCTAATGAGCTAAAATTAATTTTGTGGCAAATGGTGATTCCTTATTAGGCTTTGGTTGCCAAAGTGCATGCCTTATAAATTAATTGAAAGCCCATTGAAATCTAATTAAATAGAAATTGGATGTTAATTGGACTTTGAGACCCATTAAGATTAGATTTAGAATCTAAGTCGCAAAGGCTCATTAATAAAGTGTAATTATTAATTTGGAATTAAATAAAGAATTAGTATTGAATACAAATTAAATTGGATTTAATATTGTAGTTTGATATAATTCAAGAATTCGTACTTTGAGTATTTATTCTTACAATGAGTTGGACTCGCGCAAATCAAATCGTTGTTTGAACATTGGATGCTCACTAATCAAAGATTAATTAATTGGATTAGATTGATTGATAACATGTTTTGTGTGAGATGTATGAATAATGTATATCGGATGGATATTAGATGGGTGAGGGTAATTTTGGAAATTGTTGTAATAAATTTAGAATTTATTTAAATTGGACTTGCGTGTCCAGCCTATTACCTCTTGATTCTTTGTATTTCTCTTCTCACATATTCCCCTCAATGTAAATGAGGTTTCTTTAGAAGTGTTATGTAATTGGGTAGAAGTAAGATTTGTGCTAGCGGGAGAGAGAAAATGGAGAGATTTGTTCTAGGAACAAATTGTATTATATATCCATATGTATATCATTATTAATTTATTTATCGCTCCTTATTATGCTTTTAGAATGCATGTTTAAGGGTGTATGATGAGACCTCAAAGATAATTAATTGGTTGCAAATTACGCGAAAAACCCTCAACAAATATTAAGCGTTTTCCTTCTATTGAGTGATTCTCTATCAATATCCAAGATTGTCACTGGTTTGTTGGCCAAAGTCAAGACCTTTGTCCATTGCGGATGTGTTTGAATCATGAAATTTTTTTTTCCATATCGCATGTCTTGTCCAACTTGTGATTTGTTAGCCAAAGTCAAGATCACTTCTTGTCCATCAACATCGATTACGAAGCTTTCTAAAGTCAATGGGTCCCGCTTAACTGGAATCATTAAGTTTATTGTGCCAAAGCCAATGCTTAGTTGATTCAGAGAAAAAAGGTTAGGGAATATATTGGATATATTGGCATATATTAGATATATGTTTCGGACTTGGATGTCCACCTACTGGATCTAGGAATTGGATGAGATCCAATTGATCTTAGAGATCTACCTAGTTAAATATCATACAGCTTGTTGGCCAAAGTCAAGGTTGTGTGTTATTTAACGGATCCTAGCCCGCTAGGAAACTAGGTTTCCCGAGTACTCAATAGAAGGTTAGAGGCTCGCCGAAAAAAATAGTGGGAGGCAAGTATTAAATTTGCAATTTCGTTTAGATATTTTCCAATACGCACTCATTTCAATTTTTCATCATTATTTAAATATATATTAGTTGGACTACTATATAACTGTTGTTTTAAATTAAACAGTTGGACTGTATTCAAACTATTTCATTTATAGTTGATTATATAATTGGATTATAGTAATCAATAAATTTGAATTTAACCAATCAAATTATAGTTGATTATATAGTTAGACTATAATAATCATTATATTCAATAGTACCCGAAAACGTTGATTGGATAGTTGGACTATAGCAATCAAGATATTTGAAAGATTAGCGTTTAGAACATAATCCTGGGAGAAAATATCTTTAAACGGCTTTAATTTTCAGATTGGGAATAAAACCTCACGATAGTCCTGGGAACTGAGAAGTTATTCTATTTGATAGAGAAACATCTCGGGCCTAAGCCCGAAGTTGAGCAAATAGTAGAACATAATCTTAGGAAGATTCATGTAATGATAACTTTAATGCTCAATCCATTATGCTTGCCGTAAAGACTCTTTAATTCCGTCTTCAGAATTAAGGACTAGAATTTGGGCAAAAATTGATCCAATCAAATTTTCATGAAATTGATCCAATACAACTTCAATTAAACATCATTCAAGCATACTCAATCAATTAATTTTATCAAATCATGCTCAAATTCAATTTACCCAATTTTAACCATAAGTTCAAGTTTCATGCCCAATCTCGCTCTGATATTTTTGTTGGGTTTCTACGGTCTAACCGGGATCGATTTAAGCAAAGAAACCATGTGCGAATACAACAAAGAAGTTGCAAAATACTTACATTGATCGGTTGAGCGATGCGAAGAACAAAATCATCAAGCTTTTCCCTCATAGAGCTCACGGCTTTGACTGGTTTTTGCTCCTCCAAATTCGGCCATGGATGATCCATCAAGCTCCAAGATTTGGTTGATGATTCCATGCTCACGGGTGCGGTTCCCTATCACCTTCGCAAGACTCTGGAAGTGTGCTAGCACTTGGTGATTTTTGCCACAAAAATCACCTAGCTTCTCCTTGTTATTCTCATCATTTTTGAAGAAAACAGAAGAGGAAAAACAGCCCATTTGGGCGAGAGAGAAGAGGAGAAGAATGAGAGAGAGAATCAAGTGTTGTGCGTATTGAATATCTAATACCAAATTTTGAAAGTCAAAAATCAAATAATATTTAAATGATAAATGTCTTTCAATCACACTTGAGTGTCTAACACTCTTCCATCAACTTCCATCACTATCACATCAATAATGACAAGCATCACTTCACTCAAAGTGATGTGACTTCTATCACTTGATTGACTAGTGATTTGACGCTTGATGTGACTTGTGGGCCGCACTTGAATTCGAAATGCGAGTGCGCCCGTAAACACTCCCGGGCTCGGGTTCGCTAATTCTAAATTAACAAATTTTCCGTTGCGACGTAATTAAATAATTATGCCTAGCAAAATCACTATTCACGTCGCTAACGAATTAATTCTAAATTAACTCGTTTGCCCGAATTAAAATCTAATTTTAATTCCGCGTCGAAATCCAATTTCGTATAATATATCGAATATATTATTTTATCGATTAATTCCAAATTAATCATTCTTTCTCTTAAATTAATATTTTATCCCAGATAAAATATCTCTGTAATTAATCCCAGATTAATTTCCTCTCTCTATTAATTAATCCCAGATTAATAAAGTGCGAGTCATACGTCATCGGTGAATCTTCGGGGAGCGACCCATGAGATCCCCGGATATATTGGCAGTAAATTCGGTCATTGGACTATCCGAACACGTACGTACCTAGTACTACGTTTTTACCGATTTACAAGACAATGTTGGCTTCTAGCAAAGCGCCATGCCTACCCAATTCTCCAGAAATATCCTTACAGGAATAAGTGATCTATATCAGGCGTAATATACGTAGTATTGCGCATTTCGATCCAGCATCAGATGTCACGTGCAAGGCCTGTGGCTGGAAATGTGTCTTCCCCATACGAAGCACATATCGGATCTCTGGTAACTAGTCTCTATATTCGGATAAACATGACCTAGTCATAATATCCCGATAGTTGCAGCATATAAAAGAACGAGTTCCGTATCCTACGTGATCATCATCTCCACTATGACTAGAGTGATACTTCCATCTCGACTTCACACCCAATACACTACGATTCTCAATATACCCAGAAGAGGCGTACACAGAACCTGTTAAAGCCCTGAACGAACAAAACCAAAGTACATTGATTGTCGTAAGTATTAGTGGTGCAAGTCTCAGGTTAAGACCAAATACACCTACCCTGATTCGGACTTCCATAGACACATAGTCATACTACCAATGGAATTCCGAGGGGTCTATCCAGAGCGAAGCTGTTTTCTGTACCATCGGTAAAACACAACCTCCTACTACACTTGTATGAGTATCATATACCCAAATATATGAGAACTATGCCGTTATGCGCTCATAACGCGCACAAGTGTAATACTAGTCTTTTTCGTATTATCGATGTCCAATCTCGATAATACTCTGACTAGGGATATTTAATGATTAAACCTTCGTGGATTGATACTGTCTCATATCATCTCAATACAGGAACTAATCATATGGACCTTTTATCATTTATATATCTTGGTGATCTAATCACAAATGATAAAAGAGCAATTTCCTTTGTCACATAATTGATTTGTACAACAACACCATGATCTGTACAAATAGTGATGCTATGGGTCATAACTGTCCAACAATCTCCCACTTCGTACATAGCCAATCACTCAAGTGTCCTACACCCGAACTATGTACGGTTCACTCAAATTACTGAGAAAAGACTTTCGTCAGCGGATTTGCATGATTATCATTTGATGCGATTTATTCGATCATCACATCGCCACGATGTATGATCCGAACGAATCAGATGAATATTGAAGTATATATCTGGATCATTGATGAGACCATTAATTTTTTAGCCTGTGCTGTAGCCTAGCTCAGCTGCTAACAGAACAATATCTAATCTAATTAGATTATTATCAATCCAGAAGGCTTCTATTGCTGCCTCAGCTGCAGCAATAATCCACTTGTGTTGTTTATTCGGTAACAATATCTTGCTTGGAAGATTTCCAGCTCACTATTCCGTTATTCAAACTGTATAGTACCGTTGTTACGACTTATAGTCGTTTATTATCGGTTAGGAAACTTGCAGCAGTGAACCCAGTCACTTCAAGTTCTCATTCTCCATAGTATAAGACAACATCCTTAGTTCCTATAAGATACTCAAGGATGTTCTTAACATCAATCCAATGACTATCACTTGGATTGGCTTGATTGTGACTCCATATGCTCAAAGCATATGAGACACCAGTCGCGTACATTTTTCAATGTACAAGTTCTCAGAGAATACGAACAAATTTAAATCTATCCCAGTAGATCTTTATTCCTAGAATAAAGGTTGTTTTCTCCTAAGAATTCTACGAAGAATTTTTCATGAAAGCCAAGCTTTCACTGATTGTTATTATGGGAATATCATTTCCAATAAATGATGTCATCATTACTTAGGACATCATTGTCAGTGCGCTCCCACTAACCTCCTTATATACACAAGAATCATTTTCGTTTTGAATTAAATCATACACCATTATGATTACATCAAAATGATAATTCCAAGAATGCTATGCTTGCTTCAATCCATCCATGGATCGAATTAACTCGCAAACCTTGTTTGCTCATTTTGGTACGACAAAATCGTCAGGATGTTGTAAACATCCTCCAAAAAGTTTCCGTTTAAGGAAAACGATTTTGACGTTCAGCTGCCATATTTCATGAATGAAACATGCATCATTAGCAAGCATTATCCAAATGGATATACCGTGGCAACAGTTAAAAGGTTTCATTATAATCGACAAAATGTTTATAACGATACATTTCTGCTACAAGCCTAGCTTAGTACGTTGGTATGTTACCTTCCATGTATGTCTTCCTTGAAGACTTATATAGTACCAGTAGGCACAATGCTTTGCGGTACATCAACCAGTGTCCAAACTTGGTTGGTTACATGAAATCCATTTCGGACATCATGGCACTTTGCCATAATAGGGAGTCGATACCTTGTATCACTTCCTCATACGTAGTCAGTTCGTATTCCTCAATAAGATTGACATCTTTACGAGGTGAGATCAGAAACTCATACCCCATGTTATTTTCTAACTCTCTCTGACCTACGCGCTTCTTGTGTATTCGAAGATTATGGTATAGTCTCATCCTTGATGAACTATTTGTGTTCCATTAAGGATCGGTGTCTGGAACAGTATTACTCCGATTTCATCGAGTTTTACTTTCCTCCCACTTACCACTACATATGGGTATTCCTCTTAGGAAAACCGCATGGCGAGCAACAATTACATTGTTCTCTAGTGAGTTGTATAAGTACTATACTTTGGTTTCCCTAGGATAACCTACAACTTAGGCACTTATCCGATTTGGGTTCTAGTTTGGTATCATCCAAACGCATGCCTAGCATATCCAAATCTTCAGGAATGAGAAAACCCAGTTTCTTTCCTGTTCATATCTAATATGAAGTCTGTCAAACAGATTTTTATGGAACCTTATTCAAAATAGTTTTTGCACTGTTTAATGCGTATCCGTTGAAGGAAATGGTAGCTCAGAGCGACTCATGATTAACCTTATCATGTCCAACAAAATTCGGTTTCTTCGTTCAGACACACCGTCAAAATGACGTGTTTTGGGAGGAGTCCTCATTGAAAGAATCCTATACTCTTTCAAGTATTTGAGACACTTATTGCTTAAATATTTTCATCATGGTCTCACCATGATGGTTTAATACTTTAGCCGATCTGTTTGTCTATTTCGTGTCGAAACTCAAAAAGTTTCTGATTTGTGTTTCAAAGGAAACATATAACCATAACGCGATGCCACATCCGTAAAGATAATGAAATATTCATATCCACATCTAGCCTAGCTAGATATGGGCCCACCTATGTCACTATGAACCATGGCTAACAGATCGGTGAGATTTACATTTTTACCAAGTAAATAGTGTTTTAGGCACTTTGCCCAATAAACTAGATTCGTAGACTTTATTTGAATGGAATCAAATCCGTCATAGTATCTATTCTTCAAAAGTGTGGATATATGAGTCTTGTTTATTCTGTCCCAGACAACAATGCCACAAATAAGTCTCAACTGATTAATTCAGTTCGAGCTATTTGTTTGTCATGTTATATGTTTAAGATTTATTTATATTCAAAATATAAATACTGTTATTCACATCTAATGTGTTTATCTCAATATCATTTTATAAAATAAAACACTTTGTGTTCTAGAATATAAAGGTATATCCGCAACGGATTATACACTGATATAGAGATAATGTTTCAAGCCAACTAGTTACATTTTAACAGTTTCATAATTTAAGTACATACCGGAAGGCAGTTCCTAAACTTAGGTTTCTACGGTTAAAACATCGACTTTCGTCCCGTTCTCATTTCGCAGATAAATCTCAACTGAATTTAGTATCATGCTTACAATAGATTTTGTACATCAATGCATATTTATGTACCACATCCAATATCTAAAATCCAATTTTAATACTAACAGTGAACATATTTATGAAAAACATATTTGAAGCCAGAGTCTTACACCGTCTTCAATTCCTTCATGTCTGCCTTGTCCATACGACAGTCACGCTTCCGTGTCCCCGTTAGCCATAGTTTAGGCAGACATTTTGGGATATGTCTTTTATCTTCCCAGAAGATTATAATGACTTTGCCTTTGCCCCTTTCCACACCCTAGAAGCCTTTGGCCAAGCCTTGGCCTTCTGGAATGTCGAAGTAAGATGCGCCTTGCGCTTCTTGCCTTATTGCAAACTTTGGCTTGTCTCTTTGAGAATAGCCATTAACTCTCCAAGAGTTTATTATTGCAATTAAGTACTTCTAAGATCTAAGAATAGATCTATGAAGATCCTTCAATTTCATTATCATACTATAAGGATCTAATCCTTAGTTCTGATTAAGAAATTAAGGAGTCTTTTAGAAAGCTTTATGGATTAAGCACTAAAGTTATCATCACATGAATCTTCCAAATATCATGCTCTACTATTTGCTTAACTCCAGGCTTAGGTTCGAGACGTCACTATATCAAATAAAGTAACTTCTCAGTCACCCAGGACTATCATGAGATTTTATTCCCAATTTGAAAATTAAAGTCGTTTAAATATATTTTCACCCAAGATTATGTTTTAAACATTAATCTTTCAAGTATCTTGATTCCAATAGTCCAACTATCCAATCAACGATTTTAGTACTATTTATTATAATGATTACTATAGTCCAACTATATAATCAACTATAATATAATAGGTTAAATTCAATTATATTGATTATTATAATCCAATTATAAAATCAACTATTAATTGAAATTAGTTAATTCAAATATATTGATTACTATAATCCAATTATATAATCAACTATAGATTTTCATCTATATTGAATACAGTCCAACTGTTTAATTAAAACAACATTAAATATTACTCCAACTAATATATAATTTATTTGACGAAATATTTGAAATGAGCGCGTATGGCAAGTAACTAAACGAATATTGCAAATTTAATACTTCCTCCCACTATTTTTCGGCGAGCTTCTAACCCTCTGTGAGAGTACTCGGGAAACCTTGTTTCCTAGTGGGCTAGGATCCTGTTAAATAACACACAATCTTGACTTTGGCCAACAAATTGTATGATAATTAACTAGGTAGATCTCTAAGATCAATTGGATCTCATCCAATTCCTAGATCCAGTAGGTGGACATCCAAGTCCGAAACATATATCTTATATATGCCAATATATCCAATATATTGCCTAACCTTTTTCCTCTGAATCAACTACGCCTTGGCTTTGGCACAACAAACTTAGTGATCCCAGTTAAGCGGAACCCATTGACCTTGGAAAGCTTCGTAATCAATGTCGATGGACAAGAATTGATCTTGACTTTGGCCAACAAATCACAACTTGGACAAGACACCAATATGGAACAAAGCCTTCATGATTCAAACACATCCTCGACGGACAAAGGTCTTGACTTTGGCCAACAAACCAATGCCAGTCTTGGATCTTGAGTAATAATCACTCAATGGAAGGAAAAACGCTTAATAATGTGATGTGAGGGTTTTTCGTGTGCAATTGGAAACCAATTAATTATCTTTGTTAAGGTCTCATCATCATACACCCTTAAGCATACATTCTAAACACATAATAAGGCGCATATAAATAAATAATAATGATATGCAGATGAATACTTATACATTGTTCCTAGAACAAATCTCTCCATTTCCTCTCTCCCGCTAGCACATGTATTACTTCTACCTGTTACATAACACTTCTAAATAAACCTCATTTACATTGAGGGGAATAGGTGAGAAGAGAAATATAAAGAGTAAGGAGGTAATAGGCTGGACACGCAGGTCCAATTTAATAAATTCTAAATTTATTACAACAATTTCCAAAATTACCCCACCCATCTAATATCCATCCGATATGCATTATTCATGCATCGCAACCATGTATTCACACAAGCATGTTATCAATCAATCTAATCCAATTAATTAATCTGAATATTAATGACTATACAATGTTCAAACAACGATTTGATTTTGCGCGAATAAATGAATTAAATATGTATTTAATACTAATTCATTATTTAATTCCAAATTAAATATTACACTTTATTAATGAACCTTTACGACTTAGATTCCAAATCTAATCGTTACGGGTCTCAAAGCCCGATTAACATCCAATGTTAATTTAATTTAAAGTCCAATGGGCTTTTAATTAATTTCTTAGGCATCCACTTTTGGTCAATATGGGTCAAACCCAAATACCAAGCTCATTTAAGGAATCACCCTTATTTGCCAAGAAACCAATTTAGGCCCATTAGGCCCAATTATAATTAAAGGTCATTAAGTCATAATTGGACTTTATGGATATGGTTTTGGACCCAATTGGATCCAACCAATTTAGCCTAAACCCATCTTGGTACAAACCAAGCCCATTAAAGCCCAATTACAACTTTTAAGGCCCAATTCCAAAATAAGCCAAATTAATAAATTTACCAAATTCCAAATTTATAACTTAATTAACCAAAGTGTAAGCCATAATTAATTACCCAAATAACATTTCCAAAACACCAATTTGTACAGTTAATTATGCTCATTAACATCAAAACATGTGCAATACATTTTAATCAAAAATCAACTCATTTTCACATGTTTAGTAGTCACGGGATTTTGGGGTTTTTTCAAATCGATTCGGTTTCAATCCAATTAAATCCACAATCAACATTACCCAATTGTTTCAAGTCATCCAATGATCAAAGAAAACAAAAATACCATGACATTTAGGGCATCATCCAATTCGGCCAAGCCTAGAATTGGGCAAAATTGATCCAATCAAATTTTTCATGAAATTGATCTAATAAAACTTCAATTAAACATCATTCAAGCATACTCAATCAATTAATTTTATCAAATCATGCTCAAATTCAATTTACCCAATTTTAACCCTAAGTTCAAGTTTCATGCTCAATCTCGCTCTGATATTTTTGTTGGGTTTCTATGGTCTAACGGGATCGATTTAAGCAAAAAAACCATGCGCGAATACAACAAAAAAAGTTGAGGAATACTTACATTGATCGGTTGAGCGATGCGAAGAACAAAAATCATCAAGCTTTTCCCTCCTAGAGCTCACGGCTTTGACTGGTTTTTGCTCCTCCAAATTCGACCATGGATGATCCATCAGGCTCCAAGCTTTGGTTGATGATTCCATGCTCACGGGTGCGGTTCCCTATCACCTTCGCAAGACTCCGGAAGTGTGCTAGCACTTAGTAATTTTTGCCACAAAAATTACCTAGCTTCTCATTGCTATTCTCGGTATTTTGGCAGAAAACAGAAGAGAAAAAACAACCCCTTTGGGTGAGAGAGAAGAGGAGAAGAATGAGAGAGAGAATCAAGTGTGTGTGTATTGAGTATCTAATACCAAATTTTGAAAGTAAAAATTCAAATAATATTTAAATGATAAATGTCTTTTAATCACACTTGAGTATCTAACACTCTTCCATCAACTTCCATCACTATTCACATCAATAATGACAAGCATCACTTCACTCAAAGTGATGTGACTTTCACTTGATTGACTAGTGATTTGACGCTTGATGTGGCTTGTGTGCCGCACTTGAATTCGAAATGTGAGTGCGCCCGCAAACACTCCCAGGCTCGGGTTCGCTAATTCCAAATTAACAAATTTTCTGTTGTGACGTAATTAAATAATTATGCCTAGCAAAATCACAATTCACGTCGCTAACAAATTAATTCTAAATTAACTCGTTTGCCCGAATTAAAATCTAATTTTAATTCCACGTCGAAATCCAATTTCGTATAATATATCGAATATATTATTTTATCGATTAATTCCAAATTAATCGTTCTCTCTCTTAAATTAATATTTTATCCCAAATAAAATATCTCTGTAATTAATCCCAGATTAATTTTCTCTCTTATTAATTAATCCCAGATTAATAAAGTGCGAGTCATATGTCATTTGGTGAATCTTCGGGAAGCGACCCATGAGATCCCCGAATATATTGGCAGTAAATTCGATCGTCGGACTATCCGAACACGTACGTACCTAGTACTACATTTTTACCAATTTACAAGACAAGATTGGCTTCTAGTAAAGCGCCATGCCTACCCAATTCTCCAGAAATATCCTCACAGGAATAAGTGATCTATATTAGGCGTAGTATACGTAGTATTGCATATTTCGATCCAGCATCGGATGTCATGTGCAAGGCCTGAGGCTGGAAATGTGTCTGCCCCGTACGAAGCACATATCAGATCTCTGGTAACTAGTCTCTATAATCGGATAAACATGACCTAGTCATAATATCCCGATAGCTGCAACATATAACAGAACGAGTTCCGTATCCTACGTGATCATCATCTCCACTATGACTAGAGTGATACTTCCATCTCGACATCACACCAATACATTATGATTCTCAATATACCTAGAAGAGGCGTACACAGAACTTGTTAAAGCCCTGAACGACCAAAACCAAAGTACATTTACTGTCGCAAGTATTAGCGGTGTAAGTCTCAGGTTAAGACCAATACACCTACCCCGATTCGGACTTCTATAGACACATAGTCATACTACCAATGGAATTCCGAGGGGTCTATCCAGAGCGAAGCTGTTTTCCATACCATCGGTAAACCACAACCTCCTAATACACTTGCATGAGGACATATACCCATATAAAATATATGAGAACTATGCCGTATGCCCTCATAACGCGCACAAGTGTAATACTAGTTTTTTCATATTATCGATGTCCAATCTCGATAATACTCTGACTAGGGATATTTAATGATTAAATCTCATGGATTAATATTGTCTCATATCATCTCAATCCAGGAACTAATCATATGGACCTTCTATCATTTATACATCTTGGTGATCTAATCACAAATGATAAAAGAACAATTTTCTTTGTCACATAGTTGATTTGTACAACAACACCATGATTTGTACAAATAGTGATGCTATGGGTCATAACTGTCCAACACCTAAAACACCTTTTACTTGGTAAAAGTGTAAGTGCCACCGATCTGTTAGCCCTCGTTCATAGTGATGTAAGTGGGCCCATATCTAGCTAGGCTAGAGGTGGCTATGAATACTTTGTAACCTTTACGGATGTGGCATCACGTTATGGTTATGTGTTTCTTGTGAAACATAAATCGAAAACTTTAGATAAATTCAAAGAGTTTCGTCACGAAGTAGACAGACAGACCGACTAAAGTATTAAACCGTCACGGTTAGACCGTGGTGGAAAATACTTAAGCAATAAGTTTCTCGACTATCTGAAAGAGTATGGTATTCTTTCACAGTGGACTCCTCCCGGAACACCTCAATTAAGCGGTGTATCCAAACAGAGAAACCAAACTTTGTTGGATATGGTATGGATAATTATGAGTCGCTTTGAGCTACCATTTTCCTTCTAGGGATACGCATTAAACAGTGCAATACTTATTTTGAATAAGGTTCCATGAAAATATGTTAGACAGATTTCATATTAGATATGAACAGGAAAGAAACCAGGTTTTCTCATTCTTGAAGATTTGGGAATGCTAGGCATATGGTTGGATGATACCAAACTAAAACCCAAATCGGATAAGTGCCTAATTGGAGGTTATCATAGGGTAACCAAAGTATAGTACTTATACAACTCACAAGAGAACAATATAATTGTTGCTCTCCATGCGGTTTTCCTAAAAGGAATACCTATATGCAGTGGTAAGTGTGGGGAAAGTAAAACTCGATGAAAATTAGAGTAATACTGTTCCAGGCACCGACTCCTTAATGGAACACAAACAGTTCATCAGGGATGAAACTGTACCACAGTTTTCGAATACACAAGAACCACGCAAGTCGAAGAGAGTCAGAAAATAACCTGGGAGGTATGGGTTTCTGATCTCACCTCATAAAGATGTCAATGTTATTGAGGAACACGAACCGACTATGTATGAGAAAGTGATACAAGGTATCGACTCCCGATTATGGCAAAGTGCCATGATGTCTGAAATGGATTCCATGTATACCAACTAAGTTTGGACACTGGTTGTTGTACCGGAAGGCATTGTGCCTATTGGTACTATATGAGTGTTCAAGGAAGACAAACATGGATGGCAACATACAAACGTACAAAGCTTGGCTTGTAGCGAAAAGGTATCGTTATCAACATTGTATCGATTACGACGAAACCTTTTATTTGTTGCCATGATTAAATCCATTTGGACAATGCTTGCTAATGCTGCATATTTCATTTATGAAATATGACAGCTGAACGTCAAAACCGCTTTCCTCAAACGAAAACCTTTTGGAGGATGTTTATCAACATCCAAACGGTTTTGTCGTACCAAAACAAGCAAACAAGGTTTGCAAGTTAATTCGATCTATTTATGGATTGAAGCAAGCATTACGTTCTTGGAACTAGCGTTTTGATGTAATCATAATGGTATATGATTTAATTCAAAACGAAAATGATTCTTGTGTATATAAATAGGTTAGTGGGAGCGCACTGACAGTGATTGTCTTATGTGATGATGATATATCAATTCTTGAAAATGACATTCCCATAATACAATCGGTGAAAGCTTGGCTTTCATGAAAATTCTCCCTAGATTACTTGGAGAGACAACCTTTATTCTAGGAATAAGGATCTACTGGGATAGATCTAAAAGTTGTTGGCACTCTCCGAGAATCGTACATTGAAATAAATGTACGTGACCTAGTGTCTCATATGCTTTGAGCATATGGAGTCACAATCAGGCCAATCCAAGTGATAGTCACTGGATTGATGTTAAGAACATCCTTAAGTATCTTAGATGAACTAAGGATGCTTTCTTATGCTATGGAGAAGGAGAACTTGAAGTTACTAGGTTCACCGCTGCAAGTTTCCAAACCGAAAAAAATGACTATAAGTCGTAATGTGGATACTATATAGTTTGAATAACGGAACAGTGTGCTGGAAATCTTCCAAGCAAGATATTGTTGCCGAATAAACAACAAAAGCGGAATATTACTACAACTGAGGCAGCAATAGAAGCACTTTGGATCTATATAATCCTGATTGGATTAGGAGTAGTTCTGTTAGCAGCTGAGCTAGGCTACAGTACAAGCTAAAGAATTAATGGTCTCATCAACGATCCAAGTATATACTTCAACTATTCATCTGATTCATTCGGATCATACATCGTGCTGATGTGATGATCGAATAAATTGCATTAGATGATTACCATGCAAATCCACTGACGAAAGCAATTACTCAGCATAAGTTTGAGCGATCCGTACATAGTTCAGGTGTAGGACACTTGAGTGATTGGCTATAGGCCAAGTGGGAGATTTTTGGACAATTATGACCCATAGCATCACTATTTGTACAGAACATGGTGTTGTTGTACAAATTAACTATTTGATAAAGGAAATTGCTCTTTTATCATTTATAATTGGATTACCGGGATATATAAATGATAAAAGTCCATATGATTAGTTCCAGATTAATAAGATATGAGACAATATTAATCCACTAAGGTTTAATCATTAAAACATCCCTAGTCATAGTATTATCGAGATTGGACATCGATAATGCAGAATAGACTAGTATTGCACTTGTGCACGTTGTGGGAGCATAACAACATAGTTCTCATATATTTAAGTATCGGATACTTATGCAAGTGTGATAGAATGTTGTGTTTACTGATGGTACAGAAACAGCTTTGCTTTGGATAGACCCCTCGAAATTCCATTGGTAGTATGACTATGTGTCTATGGAAGTCCGAACCAGGGTAGGTGTATTTGGTTTTAACCTGAGACTTACATCGCTAATACTTGTGACAATCAATATACCTTTTTTTGGTCGTCCAGGGCTTTAACAGGTTTTGTGTACGCCTCTTCTGGGTATATTGAGAATCATAGTGTATTGGGTGTGATGTTAAGATGGAAGTATCACTCCAGTCATATGGAGATAATGATCACGCAGGATACGGAACTAGTACTCTTTAGTACTGCAGTCATCAGGATAATATGACTAGGTCATGCTTATCCGATTATAGAGACTAGTTACCAGAGATCCGATATATGCTTCGTACGGGGCAGACACAATTCCAGCCCCAAGCTTGCATGTGACATCCGATACTGGATCGCAATACACAATACTACGTATACTACACCTGATACAGATTGTATATTCCTTTAAGAATATTTTTGGAGAATTGGGTAGGCATGGTGCTTTGCTAGAAGCCAACCATGTCTCGTAAATCGGTAAAAACGTAGTATTAGGTACGTACGTGTTCGGATAGTCCAACGACCGGATTTACTGCCAACATATCCAGCGATCTCATGGGTCGCTTCCCGAAGATTCACCGATGACGTATGACTCGGACATAATTAATCTTGGATTAATTATAAGAGAGAGAAAATTAATCTAGGATTAGTTACGGATAATTTTATCTGGGATAAAATTCAATTTAAAGAGAGAGAACGATTAATTTGGAATTAATCGATAAAATAATATATTCGATATATTAAACAAAATTGGATTTCGACGCGGAATTAAAATTAGATTTTAATTCGGGCGAACGAATTAATTTAGAATTGATTCGCTAGCGACGTGAATAGTAATTTTGCTAGGCATAATTATTTAATTAAATTTGATTTAATTACGTTGCAACGGAAAATTCATTAATTCAGAATTAGCGAATCCGAGCCCGGGATGTGTTGCGAGCCCACTCGGATTTTGAATCATGTGGGGAAAACATGTCACATCACTTAGTCAACTTTATCAACTTTTTGTTGATAGAAGTAGATGAGATTTGATGGTTGCTTGTTTCTTACTCAAGCTTTATTTAATTTGATGTGATAATGACTTGTACCAATTTTTGGAAAATTGGTAAATGGTATTTGATTTTGGAAATCAAACACACACACACTTCACTCTTCTCTCCCTCACTTAGGCATGCATTGCCTCTCTCTCTCACTTCTCTTGGCTTGGCCGATAGTCTCACATAGAAAAGGAAACAATTTGTTGCAAATTTTTCCAAGTGCTAGCACACTAAAGAAGTCATTCAAAAGTGATAGGGAAACCAATCCTTGAGCTTGGAATCAACACTCAAAGCTTGGAGCTTGAAGATCAACATAAGGAGGGCTTGGCCGAAACTCAAAGAGGAAAATTTTTGTTGTCTACGCATCCAAAATCCGATCAAAGTGAGTATTTCCGCCATCTTACTTTGTTGTATTCACATGTTTCATTGCTTAATTGATCTTGGTTTGACCTAGAAAACCGAACATACCCTACCCCTTCTGAAATAGAAAATGACTCATATCACCAAATAATCCCCTGGAAAGACCCTAAGCCCGGAGAAATGGGCAGTTCATCCTTGGACATGAATCGACCTTCCACCATTACTTGAGAAGCCTCGTGCGTGCTTCGATAGCTGTACGAGATCCCGATCGACATAGCTCTAGATGTACATGGCTTGTGTGATCGTACGAGCCAACCCAACGAGGGCTCGGTCGCCCTTCTCCCTTCATTTTTTGAGTGCGGTCTTCGGCTGCCTATCCAACCATACTTTGCGGGTATGCTGGCCAGAATGGAAATCGCCCCTTGCCAACTAAACCTGAATAGCTGGAGAATTCTGGTCGGCTTGCACATGATATAGTACCGGGCAGCCCTCGGAGAACCGACTTTTGAGGAGTTGAAGAGACTATACCAACTGAAGGCCAACCCAAAAACACACCACAATTGGTATTACCTCTCTTCATATGCCGACATCCCCACCTTTATTAAAGACCTTCTTCCCCAAACCAACAAAAATTTCAAAGACCACTAGTTCTGGGCTACAGGCGACTGGGGACGGACCTTGTCTGTGTGCCCGGAGATGACTGAAGTCCTTGATATCTTCAGAGCGGGAGGTTAGGACCCGATGTCTCAATTTCTCTTTCTTTCTCAACTTTCATGCCAAAATACTAGCTCTTTAACATTTCTCAGCCTGCTGGAGGGATCCTCCCAAGGTAACCTGTGTGGTCTGTGCTAGGATCAAGATGGCTCAGAGCTACGCTAGCCATTGGAGGAGGGTAGTCAATGACTCTGCCATTTTGGAGTCAAGGCTCGTCCGGAGTGCACCTCCACAGGTCCCGAGATGATTATGTAGGTTCTTACTGACTTCCTGACTGATCCCTTTGTTTGCTTGACTCGTAAATGACTTGAAATCTTCTGAATTCTTAACTGATCATGTTCTCTACTTTTTTACTTGGCAGGAATGACGAGACAACCCAGTGTCCTTGGCAGAATCAAAGACCTGACGAAGAGGTCCGAGCCAAGTGGAGTGGGAACTTCCCGAAAAAAGGTGGCCGTGGTGGAGGCTAAGGACAAAACCAAAGCAGTGACCCGCCCTTTTGATCAATCAACAATCCCATTTCCAAGGGTGGTCCCTATGTCTGAAACCCGCCCTTCTGGCCCTTCTAGGTCTGCCAACAAATGAAAGCACCTGATAGGATCGGGAGGTTCTGATAAAAATAAGAGGAGGTGGAGGAACAACCTCTAATCTGAAGGCAGGCTATCCAGAGAGAGATCAGAACTACAGAGGCCTCCTCCACGAAAGGAAAAGGCGTCGTGGTACTCGGACCGGACGACCTCAGTGAAAAAATCTGAGAAGCCACTTCCCACCTTGTGCCGACATTCAATCAGCTGGCCGAAGTGGTGCCTCCCGAGAAGATCCCGCATTTCGAGGATATCTCCCCGGAGGAAAAATTTTCCCGCTTCTCCCTCCATATAGCCGAGGTAAACTCTATTCATTACTCCCGTACTGTATTTTTATCTTGCTCTCTGATCTCTTCTCTCTTTTCTCGCAGGATAATTACTTGATAACATGAAATAAGAATCTGCTCATGAGTCTTCTTTCTGAGAGGGGACAAGTAAAAAGGCTCTAAAGTCAAATCACAGAGCAAGAGGCTGCACTGGCCAAAAAGGATGAGAAAATAAAGGCTCTGGAGAGGGTCAAGGACGAGGCCCTCAAACTGAATGAATCCTTTCGCAATGCGTCTTCCCTTGCCAAGAAGAATGCCGAAACTGCTAAAAAGTACATGGAGGCTGCCCAGGCTGAGAGAAGATGCTTGGGGGGAGTTAGGCGATACCGAAACCAAACTGAGGAGGACGGCCGAAGAGAGAGATCAGGCTCTCGAGGATTTGAAAAAGAGAGACTGATATGGAGAAGAGGGAGGCTGAACTGCAAATGAGGGAGGCCGAACGATAATAGAGAGAGGCTGAACTGGAGGGAGAGCTAGAGAGCGCTCAGCTCAAGGAGATCAAAGATTGTGCCGAGATCATTCCAATGCTGATGCCCAGGTTTAACATGGAGCCCATCCACGTGACCATCCGCTATTGTAAAAGAGATGCTTTATGCGGAAGAGGCCCGATAATTGCTTGCCCTCCCTTCGGAGGAAGTCCAGGATCTGGAGCCCGTATCAACTGTTCTCCTGTCTCCCACCCCTGAGGAGATCCAACTTGAGGCTTCTGCCCCTGAAGTACCTGAGGCCGCGATTACAGCCCCTATTTCCTCCCAAACTGAAACTGAAGTTCCCCCTGCCGAGCCTGTACCAGTCGTTCAGTCGTCCGAGTCTGTATAATAAGAAACAATTGCTCATGTGCGGGTCGATTAATGGGGGTGACCCGAAGGGGGCCCCATATAACTCAGAAAATACATTTCTTTTTGTAATTATAATCATAACTTTCCCTTTTTAACAATTATCTTATTTTGGCTTCAGATTTTCTATCATGCCCTTTCATATCTCGTTGTGGCCTTGCATTCGACCAATTTAAGTCTGACCTTGAGGCGATAATCTATCCCTGAGCTGAGATCAAATGCACTTGGTGGGACATAACCCGACCCCGAGCTGAGAAAAACACATGGTTCTGGGGGAATGTTGCGTCCCCAGACCAAAGAAATAGACTCGGTGGGATTCACCCCAACCCCGAACTAGGAAGAACACTTGATTCTGGGGGAATGTTGCATCCCCAGACCAAAGAAATAGACTCGGTGGGATTCACCCCAACCCGAGCTGGGAAGAACACTTGGTTCTGGGGGAATATTGCGTCCCCAAAACCAAAGAAATAGACTCGGTGGATTCACCCCAACTCCGAGTGAAGAATAAAGCTTCGGCGGAACAAATCCGGCCCTGAATTAGTAGAACAATAATAGAATCGGCGGAACGAATCCAGTCTCGAGCTGGTGGAATAAAGTATCGGCGAAGCGAGTCCAACCCCGAATTGACGTAATAATACAGATTTGGCGAAACGGATACAGCCCCGAATTGATGGAACAATAACAGACTCGTCGGAACGAATCCAGTCCCGAGCTGGTGGAACAAAGCATCGCCGGAACGATTCCAGCCCCAAATTGATGGAATAATACAGATTCGGAGGAACAGATCCAGCCCCAAATTGATGAAGCAGCGAAGACTTGGCAACGAATCCAGCCCCGAGCTGGTGAAGCAAAGTATCGGCGGAACGAATCCAGCCCCGATCTGGTGGAACATAACAGACTCGGTGGAATGAATCTAATCCCGAGCTGGTGGAACATTTGAGACTTACACGAGAGAAGATTTTCAACCTCTGAGGCTCTGCGGATCCTGGCGCGGGCGTCCCCTTGCCAGACAAGCGAAAATCAAAAATTGGAACAAGGTAAAATTAAGGAAGAGTGGAGGTGACTAAGCACATACCCCATGCAAAAATTTCAAGAAGTAAAAACAACAATTCGGGTGCTCTGAGGCAGCGTCCTGCCCGAGGCCTCCAAAACATAACTCTGAACCTTACAATTCAGTGTCCCGGCTAGCCAGGTGGCCGGAGTAAACACACACGTATAACGCAAGCATACGTATCGTTCAAGTAGTATAAAAAGTATCAATCCCACGAGGACTTAATACCTAATCTATTAATTTTATGAGGTTAAATGATTACTAGTATCTAACAGGTTGATTGATTGATTTGAAATGATGATGAATATAAATTTAAAAACAAGTAAATAAAATTGCACAAAAGTAGGTTTAAGAAAATTCAATATTAAAAACTATCTAGGGTTGTGAATCTTTCTAATACCTTTTAAAAGATGAAGTTGTTATTTCATGTTTGTGTAATAAATCGGTTTACTAACCTAGAACACTAAATTATGCGAAAGCCTCTGTCGATGGTCAGACGCAAATACCCAGTTTAACCCAATTGAACCATATGTCTATGTCAACCAAATTATCTGGATTCATTAAGTTTAAGTTCCAATTATGGAAATCCCCGCTCGACAGGTATATGTCTATCCTGTAAGGAAATCTATTAAAGCGTTATCTATCCCCAATGAAGATCGTGGGCTATTAAGTCTAAGGCTGAAACCTAAAATTCCTTTGTCAAGTTTATTTTAGATTTACCACATCAATCTCATTGGTGATCAGACAACAAGAAGCATTAAGCTTAAGACTTAATAAGTAAACCTTTAAATTACCAAACTATAAAATAACCCCTTATAAACCGGTGATATTACAATTCATCACAACCCCATATAACTAACTTAGTTACGACACATAACTAGAGCTAGTAAGAACTTAAAAGTAAAAGACATAAAGTAAAAATGCTGAAAAGTAATTGCGGTAAAGTAAAAGCTGAAAAGTAAATTACAATAAAATAAAATGCTAAGGTAAAATGATCAACTTTTACTATTTACTATTTAGATATCTCCCTTAATATATAATATATTAACTTGTGATTATTTTACCAACCGTCATATAGGCGGTAACCTGATTAAGTCAAATTAAGTCCAACCAGCCATAAAGGCGGAATCAAAATGAACCTGCCATATAGGCAGTAAGAAAATTTAATTACCAACCGACCAATCTAGCGGTATCCTTGATTAGTCAGGTTTAAACCATATTAAAATGAATTACCAACCGACCAATATAGCGGTATCCTTTTTATGTCAATATTTTAAATAATGAATATATTATATTTAAGAGAGATTAATCTAAATAGTAACGGTAAAAGAATTACCTTTCACCGTAGCTGGGGGAAGTTACATCCTCATGGTGAATAGTAAGAACTGTAAAAAAGTAAAGAAAGTAAATTACTATTATTACATAACGTAATTAAAATTAATTACAAAACTAAAATTTAAAAGAAACTAGATAAAAAACTCTCTATTTACATCAGAGAATTCAGAGAGGAAGGTACATCTGAAACTGAAATTTCGAGCTCTATTTATAGGCGTCATTAGGGGGTCGGCATCACGACCTAAGCTTGCGTCGCGACACGGGACATTTTCGACGTGGCAGCTTCTGGTTCGTTGCTTCAGCTTTTGGATAAGGTGATAAGGTGACACGTGGCAAAGTGGTTGGGAGCTCAATTATTGCGACATGTGGCAGATCGTGATTGGCTGATTTCAGATTCTTATCCGCCATGTGTCGATTTGGATAATTGAGTCAATAATTAGTGGTGATGTGGCGACACGTGGCGCTGACGTGGCGACACGTGACAAAATGGACTGTCGGCACCATAGAATGATGACATGTTGCACGCTGTGATTGGTTGATGATGATGTGGTGATGATGTGGCACTTTGAATCGGTCAACCGGTGATGTGGATAATGACGTGGCAGACACGTGGAGTGACACGTGGCAACACGTGGCGATGGCGACTGTTGGCACCGTAGGATAATGACACGTGGCACGATGCACGTTAGCAAAGTCAAATTTTCTCAGATTCTGACTTGTGGACCCGGCGCACGTTAGCAAGTTTTGGTGCATGTTAGGCGTCCCGACTCCATAGGCTTACGCGTCGCGACGCCCAGAATTATGAAAATGCCCTTTTGTCCAATTTTCACTGTTTTGTGCCAAAATCACCTCCAGAGAGTCCTGAAACTTTATTTATCTACAAAATAACACAAAACACATCAAAATATTCACAAGACTCAAGAAACTATACAAAATATTAGGTTAAATGAGTGGAAAATAGTGATATAATTACCACTCATCACACCCCAAAACCTAACATTTTGCTAGTCCTCGAGCAAACATAGAATAAAATAACATAAACATCTTTAAAATAAAATTTAACTAAGCCACTTTCGTAGGGATCACAGTTGCATTTAGCGTATGCAACAAGCCTTTAAACCCATATGTGTCCCTAGTGGACGAGTTGTAGTCTCGTGAGGGTTTACAGCAATGATACACACAAATATTTTATAAAAGTAAAAAAGAAAGTAAAACTAATGCACACAAAAGCAAAAGGACAAGCGAAAAGAGAATAAAGAAGTTAGTGACTAATCATGTGAAACTTATACTCCAAGTTACTAGTTGTTTTCTTTCCTTATAAATTACCGAATAAGTAAATTCTCCAGTTATATTTACCATTTTCCATGTACATAGCCAACAAAATATTAAACAACTCATTAACAGTCATAAGTGCAGTTGATAAGAGAGTAATATTTTTGTCCTAAAGTTTTATCATAATTCACACTTTTTGTAGCAATGGAATAATTTTTCTCATTTTTCTGATTTTTTCTTTGATTTTTGATTTTTTTTTATTTATATACATATCTTCCATCTATGTAATGAGTGTTGGGTCGGTGGCTCCCAAACCAGTTGGCTTTAGGGCACTAGGTGTTAAGACACCCCTACGGACTTAATTACTCAGACTTAAGATATATATATATTTTTTACAACATCCTTGATCCATGTAGCGAGCTTTGGGCCAGTGACTCCCAAACCAATTGGCTTTAGGGCACTAGGTGTTAAAACACCCTTATAGACTTAATAACTCGGATCTCATATGTTTTTTTTTTACTCTATTACTTTTTGAGATGCTTCCTCCAATTGAACTAGAGCACTAAAAATTACAAACATTTCAATTTTAGCTCATGTCCGTATGTTACAATACATGTTGATAATATCTGCTAACTGAGCATATGAAGATCCATTTTAGTCAGTTTTATGGAGAATTTACAAATTAAATAATTAAATTGAAATAAACAAAAACTAACTTCTTTCAAAATGGTTTGAGATACGTCTCAGGAGTGGAAATTCCTTACACAGCTATCTCTTACCAATTTCACATTTTTTAGTCAAAATAAAAACACAAAAACACAAAATATTTTTGTAATTTTTGAAAATTTTTCAATTTTTTTGTATTTTTCGAAAAATTTTGGACTAAAAATAAAAACAACACATAAGCTAAAAACAAGGTACTGATCAACTAATTCCCTCCGCCAAACCTAAATGAGACATTGCCCCTAATGTCTTAAACAGTAGAAGAAGAGTTTAGAAGATAATACATGGTTAGATGAAATTCTACAGGAATTTAAAGGTTAAGATCCAGATTAATCCGATGCCTCTTACCACGATCGTCCTCGGACCAATTTATCTTTGAAAGGATAGGGTCAATTTGTGGTTCATAAGTTAAGATTTGCTCAATTAGATCCGGAGTATTTCTGGCAGTGAAGAGGAGTTCTTTTAAAGGTTTTGACATGAACCCATTTCTCCGGGCATCATCAAGAAACACACAAAGAATATCATAAAATCCATCAACGTTAAACAGCCCAATTGGTTTCTGGTGTATGTTCAGGTTTGCCCAAGATAGCACTATAAAAATTTCCTCAAATGTTCCCAAGCCACCTGGCAAAGCTATAAAATCATCAGCATGGTTAATCATTTCTACCAGTCATTCAGACATACCGGACACGATTAACTCTTCTCTGTTTGATGGTCCAATAAGATTTGCCTCCGCCAAGGGTTTTGGGATGATTCCCAAAACTTGACTGCCTCCCTCCTGTACAGCTTTTGAAACGTTCCTTATTAGTCCAAGATTGCCTCCGCCATATACTAAGTGCATATTCCTTGCAGCTAAGACTCGACCCAATTCCTGTGCTGCTTCTACGTATTGTGGCTTAGTACCAGCACTAGTACCGCAAAATACACAGATGTTTTCAACTTGTCTTCTTGAAGTGGCTTCCATGTTTTACTCTGGATGTCTTCAAAAGTGCAACGATGAGTTGAATTTATAACACCTGAAAAGGGTGAGTAAAATAATAGCACTAGTACCTGTCAAATGACAATTATTAGTTAACAGTAAAATAAATCGTGATAGTAAAAAAGGTATGGATCCTATCGGAGAAAATAAAAGAAAACAACAAAACAATTAAAATTATTAGGAAAAGACAAAGAGACATAATATTTACAAGAAAAGTAGCGGCTTGATTGACGTCTATGCGTCAGGGACAAGCTTCCCATCCAATGTTCTTATAAATTGGCAAACATGGTCTTTTTGAGTCAGATTCCCGAGACTTAACTGTTGTCTTTCTTTTTGAAATTGTGTATATAATTTACGAATGGCTATATGAACATATCTACTGGAATGCGTCTCAAGAGTCGAAGATATATTATCTACAGACTCCTTACTCAAGCCATCCCTAATGAATTTAATTTTATCTTCGTGATTATCTGACACCATTCCTAAGAACGACAACGAGTATTGCAATTCCAGCGTGCACATTTGTAACAAACACCCATTTGCTTAGCTCTACGTTTCTTTGTTATATGTGCTTCTTCAAAACCAGACAGATGAAATAAAAGATTCAGAAGACTCACCTGCCAATCACATATGTGCTTCAATTACCCAACGAATATCATTAGGAACACCATGGATCGTTAATAATCTCATCCGTTCCAACCAAGCTTTGTAGACTTTCATCGGAGAGTTTTGAGGGAGAGAATGAAATTTCTTATGAAGTTTTGTGAGAACTTCTTCCATCCTGAAATGTCTTAATCTGAAAAAACTAAACACACAAAATTAAATCACACCAAATTACAATATATACACAAATTGCATGGGTTGCCTCCCTGCTAGCGCTAAGTTTAAAGTCGTCACCTAGACGTGACTTCTCGAATGTTAGGCTGGATCTGAAAGTGTGACACTTTCTTTTTGTCGCTCAAATGATTCTCCCCAGTAGTGCTTGACACGCTTGTTTTTAACCTTGAAAGTTTTGTTGGAGTCAGGATCATGTATCTCAACGGTTCTGTCTGGTAAAACCTTGGTGATCACAAATGGACCTGACCACCGTGATTTTGGCTTCCATGGGAAGAATTTCACCCTTGATTTGTTTAATAGTACCTTCTACTCTGGTTCCAGTTGTATGCGCACTAACTTCTCATCATGTCTCTTCTTGGCCTTTTCTTTGTACAATTTGGCATCCTCAAAAGGCTGATTGTGAAATTCCTCCAATTCGTTGAGCTGGTGGAACTTTTTCTCTTCTGTTGCTTGTAGTGCGAGAATTGGCTTTTTCAGTGCAAAAGACACTTTATCTTCAGGCTCCACAGGTAATTGACATGTTTTGTCAGAAGAAATTTGCATTGCATTGGAGTTCTGAATGGTACTGTGTATCACATCAAGTCTGAAACATTCCTCATTCTTTTCATTATCTGGGAAATTCATGGCCTTGAAAATATTGAATGTTACTTCTTGGTCCTGTACCCTCATGGTTAATTCTTCTTTTTGTACATCAATAATGGTTCGACCTGTAGCCAAGAATCGTCTCCCGAGGATGATTGGCACATCTGCGTCTTCCTTCATATCAAGGACAATAAAATCTGCTGGGAAAATGAATTTGTCAACCTTGACCAATACATCCTCAACTACGCCTCTTGGAAATATGAACTTTCTATCAGCAAGTTGTAGAGAGACTGAAGTGGGCATTGTTTCTCCAATCTGCAGTTTCCTGAAAATAGAAAAAGGAATCAAGTTAACACTTGCACCTAAATCACATAAAGCCTTACCAAAGTTATGTTCTCCTATGATGCAAGGAATGGTGAAACTGCCAGGATCTTTCAACTTTGGGGGAAGCTTCCTCTGAATGGTGGCGCTGCATTCTTCTGTCAATGCTACTGTCTCGTAATCTCCCAATCTTCGTTTTCATGAAAGAATAAGTTGACATAGCTGGGCATTTGTTGCAAGGCTTCTGCAAATGGAATGTTGATGTGCAACTTTTTGAACACCTCCAGGAAACGAGCAAACTGCTTGTCCAGTTTTTTTTTCTAAAGACGTTGAGGAAAAGGTGGAGGTGGAGTGATCTGTTCTTTTTCCTTTGCTTCTTTTTCCTCCATCTGTTGCTTTGTTTCTTTTGGAACTTCCTCACCAGTTGTTTTGGCTCCAACATCTTTGTTGATTTCAGTATCGCTTTTTAACATGATGGCATGACATTGCTCATTCCCTCGGTTCCTTGGATTGGGTTCTGTGTTGCTGGGAAAATTACCTGGCGGTCTGTAACTTTGAGCATTGGCCAGTTGTCCGATTTGATTCTCCAGTGCTTTGATGGAAGCAATTGGCTCTGAAAGATAGCATCGTATGATGCTTGTTGCTTTTTGAACATCTCTGCAATCCATTCTTTCATTTCTGGTTCTTTTTCAAACTCATAGTTTTGCTGTTGGAATCCTGGTGGTGGATAGTTCTTTTGCCCTGAGTTGTTACTCCATGAAAATTTGGGATGATTCATCCACCCTGGGTTGTAGGTGTTGGAATATGGATTGTTCCCCTGTCTGTTGAAATTGTTACAAATTCACCGTCTCTTCAAGTTGGTTTGGTTCTAGTGCTCCTCCATATGGTGAACTTGTGGATCCAGTGCTGAGAGTCTCCATGAATTTCATATCTGATCCAGCTTGGCGTTGACTGCTGTATTGGCTCCACTTTCATAAATTCCTGTAATTCTTTGGATCATGCTCCTTTTTGTTGGCCACATGGAATTATTATTGGCCATTTCTTCGATTAGGTCCCAGGCTTGATCTTCTCATTTTGCTATTAAAGCTGCTCCAGCAGCAGCATCGATTGTGGTTCTCATCAGTTCAGAAAGTCCATTATAGAAGGTTTGGACTTGAAGCCATTTTGGAATCTCATGGTGAGGACATTTCCGGAGAAAATCTTTGTACCTTTCCCAAGCTTCGTAGAGAGTTGTGAGTCTTATTACACAAAGGATGTGATTTTATTCCTCAGCTTTCCAGTTCTGGCTGGTGGAAAGTACTTTGCAAGAAATTTGGTGGCTAAAGTGTTCCAAGTTGTGATGGAACCTGCTGGTAGTGATTGTAGCCAAGATTTAGCTCTGTCCTTCAAGGAGTATAGGAAAATACGCGTCTCATTACTTCTTTCAGCTTCTTCTCTTCTGGTTGTAATTGAAAGTGCCGCAAACTTTCAGGAAGTTGCTGATGTGGGCATTAGGATCTTCAGTTGCATTCCCCCCAAACTGAACTGACTGCTGAATCATCCGAATGCATGTTTTGATGTCACCCGCATTTGCTGGTAAGGGAGGAAGTACAATACATGAAATGAGTATGTCAACCACCGGAATGGTTCTGTCTCGAATGGGAATTGGTGGTGCAACCTCCAAAGGTTTAGGTTCCATGTTGACTAAAGCTTCTTGGCCTTCTCGCCTTTCCATTCTCAACTGTCTGATGGTTCTTTCAATCTCTGGGTCAAGCGGTCATAGTTCAAAGCTTATGGTTCGTCTCATGAAGGATTTGAGAACCTGAAACACAAGAAAACAAAAAAATAAGTAAAAATTAGATACACGTAAATGTATCTAACCTCTAAACTAATAGTGAAAGATAAATAACTCCTTGGTAACGGCGCCAAAACTTGACCGGCGTAAACACACACGTATAACGCAAGCGTACGTATCGTTCGAGTAGTATAAAAAGTATCGATCCTACGAGGATTTAATACCTAATCTATTAATTTTATAAGGTCAAATGATTACTAGTATCTAACAGGTTGATTGATTGATTTGAAATGGTTATGATTCTAAATTTAAAAACAAGTAAATAAAATTGAAAAAAAGTAGGTTTAAGAAAATTCAATATTAAAAAACTATATAGGGTTGTGAATCTTTCTAATACCATTTAAAAGGTGAAGTGGTTATTTCATGTTTGTGTAATAAATCGGTTTACTAACCTGGAACACTAAATTATGCGAAAGCCTCTGTCGATGGTCAGACGTAAATACCCAGTTTAACCCAATTGAACCATATGTCTTTGTCAACCAAATTATCTGGATTCATTAAGTTTAAGTTCCAATTATGGCTACCCCCGCCCGACATGTATATGTCTATCCTCTAAGGAAATCTATTAAAGGGTTATCTATCCTCAAGGAAGATCGTGGGCTATTAAGTCTAAGGCTGAAACCTAAAATTCCTTTGTCAAGTTTATTTTAGATTTACCACATCAATCTTATTGGTGATCAGACAACAAGAAGCATTAAGCTTAGGACTTAATAAGTAAACCTTTAAATTACCCAAACTATAAAATAACCCCTTATAAACCGGTGATATTAGAATTCATCACAACCCCAGATAACTAACTTAGTAACGACACATACTCTAGGCCTAGTAAAAACTTAAAAGTAAAAGACATAAAGTAAAAATGCTGAAAATTAATTACGGCAAAGTAAACGTTGAAAAGTAAATTACAATAAAAAAATGCTAAGGTAAAAGGATCAACTTTTACTATTTACTATTTAAATATCTCCCTTAATATAATATATTAACTTGTGATTATTTTACCAACCGTCTATATAGGCGGTAACCTGATTAAGTCAATTAAGTCCAACCAGCCATAAAGGCGGAATCAAAATAAACCTGCCATATAGGCGGTAAAAATTTAATCACCAACTGACCAATCTGGCGGTATCCTTGATTAGTCAGGTTTAAACAAGATTAAAATGAATTACCATCGACCAATATAGCGGTATCCTTTTTAAGTCAATTTTTAAATAGTGAATATATTATATTTAAGGAGATTAATCTAAATAGTAATAGTAAAATAATTACCTTTCACCTTAGTTGGGGTAAGTTACCTCCTCATGGTGAATAGTAAAAACGGTAAAATAGTAAAGAAAGTAAATTACTATTATTACAGAACGTAATTAAAATTAATTACAAAACTAAAATTTAAAAGAAACTAGTTAGAAAACTCCCTATTTACATCAGAGAATTCAGAGAGGAAGGTACATCTGAACTGAAATTTCAAGCTCTATTTATAGGAGTCAGTAGGGGTCGGCGTCGCGACGCCAAGCTCGTGTCGTGACGCGGGACATTGTCGACATGGCAGCTTCTGGTTCATCGCTTTAGATTCTGGATAAGGTGATAAGGTGACACGTGGGAAGGTGGTTGGGAGCTCAATTATTGCAACACGTGGCGGCTCGTGATTGGCTGATTTCAGATTCTTATCTGCCACAAGTCGATTTGGATAATTGAGTCAATAATTGGTGCTGACGTGGCGACAAGTGGCGCTGACGTGGCGACACGTGGCAAAAGGGACTATCGGTACCATAGAATGATGACACGTGGCGCGCTGTGATTGGTTGATGATGATGTGGTGATGATGTGGCACTTTGACTCGGTCAACCGGTGATGTGGATGATGACGTGGCAGACACGTGGAGTGACACGTTGCAACACGTGGCGATGGCGACTGTCAGCACCGTAGGATGATGACACGTGGCACAGCGCACATTAGCAAAGTCAAATTTTCTCAGATTTTGACTTGTGGACCCGGCGCACGTTAGCATGTTTTGGTGCATGTTAGGCGTCGCGACTCCATAGGCTTGCGCGTCGCGACGCGCAGATTTAAAAAATGCCATTTTGTCCAATTTTCACTGTTTTGTGCCAAAATCACCTCCAGAGAGTTCTGAAACTTTATTTATCTACAAAATAACACAAAACACATCAAAATATTCAAAAAACTCAAGAAACTATAGAAAAAATTAGGTTAAATGAGTGAGAAATAGTGATATAATTACCACTCATCACCAGGCTACGGATGCGCCAATCCGGGCGGTCAGGCAAATCCCCACGGAGGACATGGACACCCCGTGTATGCCTTCCCTGGGTGTTACTTAGTGGGAATCACCAGCCGATTCACAGGGGAAAAACCTCCATAGGTCAGGTTTACCCGAGACTTCTGTAATCAAGGGCGCCATTCGACCATACCCGAGCCAGGTGGTCTGATGGTTCTCAACGGGACTCACCAGCAGACTCGCAGGGGAAGAAACTTCCCTGGGTTCGGTTTACCGGAGACTCCTATAATCAAGAGGACCATTCGGCCAATCCCAAGCTAGGTGGTCTGATGGTTCTCAACGGGACTCACCAACCGACTCGCAGGGGAAGAAATCTCCATAGGTCCGGTTTCCCTGAGACTCATGTAATCAAGGGGATCATTCGGCCAAGCCCAAGCCAGGTGGTCTGATGGTTCTCAATGGGACTCACCAACCGACTCACAGGGGAAGAAACCTCCCTAGGTCCGGTTTACCTGAGCTATTCCTCAAATATGCGAGGCATGGGGTAGTAACGCTCCGGCCTCGGGGGTTTGATAATGACACTCGGGATTGGTGTGCCACGAGGGGTTCATGTTTTTCTCGCATGTGCTCCACCCCTTGATGTGTTCTGGATCCTCAAAGGTGAAAATAACCAAGTCGGAACACTTTCGCCAAGGGTTTGATAATGACACTCGGGATTGGCGTACCACGGGCTTGGTGCCCTTCCCATTACCGATCACCCCCCTCGCATCGAGCACATCCCAAGAATATTGAAAATAACTTTCATATTTAATTAACAAACAGTGAGATAGACAGTTTCTTTAAAAAAATGAGAGTTTTATACATATTCAAAGGACTTGCTGCCTTTCTTACAACTCTTTGCGGGATATT